>JADAQX010000047.1:0-132909 GCA_015476325.1 Cardiosporidium cionae
TTGGGAGAAACACAGTCCAGGCCTTAGTTTGTTTAATCCGATGGCAATGTGTGTATTTTTGTATTAACTGTGTTGTGCTTGTGTATCAGAGCTTCGGCAATCACGTTAGGCTTCACTCGAAGCCATCGACCTAAATGAATTGCTACATTCTAATGCTTGTATATGAAGTTGGAAGTGTGAAAATATGTATTTTATAAGTTGTCGGTCTATGAGCTAGAGATTTATAGCATGCTAGAGCTGAAGTTAGTAAATATTTGCTGAATTAAGATAACGAATAGCAGGTTGATGGATGTATCTCATTTAAAGTGTAGTTAAGCTGCAATATAACGCAGTGCATCCTCTTTACATAACTTATTTTATGACTTTAAAAATATTATATTTCAAATCTTTTGTTTTACATTCTTTTTCAAACTTTATTTTGCCTATTTTGTAGAGATTTTTTAATACTGATAAGATTTATGTCGCTTATCGTCGTCATCTGATAGTAAGGAATTAGTAAACTATTGTTTGGAGTCAATTTTATGTGAGTAATAAAGCTATTTTGGTAACAACCCATCAAAGTTCCATATTTTTCTAGTACCGAAAAGTTTGGACGAACTTAGGTCTTATTTGAAAAAGCTACTTTTTTTAGCTTGATTGCTTTCCTAGTAAGATGATGCCAAATAGGCATTATTTTCCATTCTGGCATACTTTGTTTTATAGTGTTTTGCATTTGTGATAAAGGAGACTATAGCCATACAAAGTATGCATCTTTATGTTTAATGCATTCATGCTTGCTACTTGGGTGCCTTGGTGCAAGTAAGCTTGTCGATAATTGTTTTTGTGGAAAAGATGTGCTATAATCTTTTTTTTTCTGTAATTCTATTTAATCATGTAGTTTTGAATTATAAGTTGCGAAGTACTTCGTACAATTTAATTTTTTATTGTGTGATTTCACTAGTTTTTCAATAATCGTATGTTGCTGTATCTCGTGTAGTCTTCCTGCTTTTTATAATGGATAAAAGAATTTTTCTATACCATATCTGTACAGATGAAATAATTCCCTATCCTATTTTGCCATGCCTACGCTTGCAATCTTATACTAGGCGGGATACCAACAGATAATGTCTATCTATCCAAGAATAATGAGTGTTTGTTATGTACCACAAATTGTTACAGTACGGCTTTGCTACATGCTTTGAATCGGAAAGGTCCTACATGCTTAAACCAAATGGGTTTGTCCTTGTCATTTCAAAATGAAGCGAACTATGCTCTCTACGCACACTAATATAGATGGAAAAATTTTTACTTGAACGCAACCAGTAATTGGTTCTACTAAAAATCTGCCTGCGAATTATTTCAGATAGTAAACACTTGAAAATTTCTTATTTTATCAACCTCATTGTATCACAATAACTTCCAAACTAAACCTAAAGATAAATCAAACACAATTAGCAGACACTAGATATACTATAAGAATTGGTTCCCTTACATATAACGGAGATGCGATCCTACGAATTTACAAGCAGCTACTCGTTTAGTGTTTAAGTGAATTACTGACTTATTATGCCATAAGGATTTCGCACCGGGAACTCGAATTCGAATCGTAAAGAAATCTTTGATACAATAAACAATATGTCAAAAGTGAATACTGATGAAACGCTTTAGCTATCAAAATTTTTCTCTAATTGGATACAAATTTTCTCAAGCAGCCCGCAAACCAACTACAACAATTAGATTACAAATCCATTCATGTTCGAACAAAGTTCTGCAGAAATTTTCCAGTATCTATTGCAAAATTCAACAGGCTTGATGCATAAACCGCCATCATAATCTTTGATTCCAACACCTTTTTCTTGCTACAAATCAAACTTATTAAATAACAGTCAATATAGCATGAAACTTTTCTAATTATTTCAAGTCGCAATTATGAAAAAGATATCCTTTTTATGATTCAAACAACTAAAATTGCACAACCCTGTACAATTAAGGAACCACTTACATCTCAAACATAACCTACCCTTAGCCAAATTTCTTTATTGATTTGTTATACACTATGACTAGATGGAATAAAACATCTTTTTTAATCATAATTTTAGAAAGATGGCTTCGAGTGAAGCCTGAGATGAGAAATAAAAGATCTTTAATAGTTCACACAATAGGAAATGAAAAGAAAGCATTCATTGCAACAAAAATTAAAATGGTCGAACTCAACGTGCATAAAGCACCCTACAGAGAAGAAAAAATGACAGCTTAAAACTGCCTATTTTCCTCTACGCACTAATTCCCCGCCATAGCTTATTTTCCACCAGTAAATTTGGTGACAGCTTTCGTTCCTTCAGAAACTGCATGCTTAGATAATTCACCGGGTAAAACCAACCGTATGGCTGTTTGAATTTCTCGTGACGACAGAGTGTCTTTCTTATTGTATTTGCACAATTTTCCAGCCTCCATAGCCACCTTCTCAAAAGTATCAGAGACAAGCGAGTTCATTATAATCATTGATTTCTTAGAGATACCAATTTCCGGATGGACTTGCTTGAGAACCTTAAAGATGTAGGAAGAGTAGGTCTCGGAACGAGATTTCTTGTACTTCTTACGGTGAACATCACTGGCACCCTTCTTGGGTTTAATCGATTTCTTCTTTACAGCCATCTTTATAAACTAAGCCGAAATAATAAAATAAACAATTGCAATTAACAAGAATTAATATTAGGAATAAATGCAAACGCAACAAAACAAAGGCAAGTGAAGCGTAGCACTTTAAATGCATGACATGTTGCATGTCTGTATATTCAAGTAAGTCGGGGGAAGTACTTCGTCGAGTTGAAATATTAGCTAGCTATGTCTATAGCCATTGCTCGTCAGCGTTCCCGCGTGAGCACCGAATGTTGCGTTGCGTGTGCGCTACCTGTGTCTTACGTCACTAACACATGTGCGGAACTTCCCCCTTATATCCCATTCCCCTACCTTCCCTAGATCCTCTTGATAAAATCTTTCATCATAAGTAGTTCACAACTCTTTTCAGCTTTTTGTTCTCTAATTCTTCTCGTTTATTTATTCTCGCGCTCTTTAGCGGCTTTGTAAAAATTGAATTTTAATCAGTAAAGACAATGTCTGGTCGTGGAAAAGGTGGTAAGGGTCTTGGAAAAGGTGGAGCGAAGCGTCATCGCAAAGTTCTTCGAGATAACATTCAGGGTATTACCAAACCCGCTATCCGGCGTTTGGCTCGTCGTGGTGGTGTGAAGCGTATTTCAGGATTAATCTACGAAGAGATTCGTGGTGTCTTGAAAGTTTTCTTGGAAAATGTGATCAAGGATTCGGTAACATACACGGAACATGCTCGACGAAAAACTGTTACTGCCATGGACATTGTTTATTCCTTGAAGCGACAAGGCCGTACATTGTATGGTTTTGGTGGTTAAATTGGTATTTTTAGAAATGGCTGCAAATGTTTGGGAGAAACACAGTCCAGGCCTTAGTTTGTTTAATCCGATGGCAATGTGTGTATTTTTGTATTAACTGTGTTGTGCTTGTGTATCAGAGCTTCGGCAATCACGTTAGGCTTCACTCGAAGCCATCTTCTTCATTATTCTTTTTTGATTTATTTTGTTTATTTTTTGTTTGATTCTTGATTTTTTGCTTTTCTAAGTTATTTTTTTGATGTACTCTTTTGATTTGCGCATTATTTTTATATTTAATTCTTTGTCCTTTAGCTTTTCTATTTTGTTGTTCCCATTTTTTTTCGTTTGGTTTTATTTTTAGTTGTTACATTTTTTTTATATATTTTGGAAATTCTATTATTTTTAGATGTAGAATCAGTTCAAGGTTCATGCTGTTGCTTTTCTATTTCGGTTTTTCGGAGCAATAAAGTTAATTCCTGTTTTGATTTTTTTTGGGGGGAGTAAATTTATGTGGCTTTTTATTAATTTTTCTACAGGCTTAATTTAGTGACGTTCTTTGTGGTACACCCTTTTTTTAGTGATTCATTCTGTTAGTTTGGGCGCATTTAATTGGCACGCCTTTCTTTTCGCTAGGATCTGATGCTGCAATCTATCTGTAAAGCGCTTTGATATCTTTCCAGCGGCTCGTTGGCTGCTTCATTTACAACGATTCCCTACATTTTGCAACGATGCACGCACTTGAGCATATTCATGGAATAGGAATTTTTTAAGCGAAAAATTATGAGCGGCTTAGTTTCATTGTCAATCTCCCCCAATAAGTAGATGTGTCATTTTAAACTTTTCAAAGCTTCGCTTTTGCCGGTTTCAAAATTTTTTTGACTAGTTCTTTCATCGCATTAGTTGTATCTCCCTTATTCTGAAATATTCAGAGCAGACGTAGCACTTTATTTGAATTTTAAGTTTCGTTTGGAGCTGTGTATGTAATGGTTGGCATTGTTGAATTTTCGCGAAAGTATGATACTACGATGAAATTTTTCTCCGGTAGTTTTTGCGTATTTTTTAAAAAATACGCAAATTCAGTAGAAACTCCATAGCTTCTAAAATATCTGATACATCTAAATTGGAAATTCGGACAGAACAATCGACAGTTAAAGAATTCGCAGTAAAGAAAAATAGTTCTATATGGTTATGGGAAATCAATCTGTTGCATTGGATCTACAGTAACTAGAAAGGTGAAAATGATGTTGACGTGTTTTGCTGCCGATGAGCATCAAAAAGCGCCATCACGCAAAAAAGCTTCAAGTAATGTATACAAAGTTAAGAATAATGTCAAAGGTGAAATTCAGCAGCAACCGATGACCAAAATTCTTAATTATTTTCGTGGTGAGACTGGAACTGGTGGGTCACAAATAAAGAAAAACAATTTTTGTGAAGAAGCTTTTACAAGGAGAAAAGCTACGGTAGCAGAACCTTTATGTCACAGAGAATCAGTAGAACCTGCAATAGAGCCTCCGATAACGCCAAATAATAGACTAGCAAATTTAAATAAAACATGTTTAAGTAAAGTCCCAGCTCAACAGCGCAGCCGACATTCCAAAAGTGGAAATCGGATTAATGTATTTTCACCAAATTTTCCAGCTAGAGAAGACGCAGCATGCCCCTCTGATGCATGTCATGCTGCTAGCGAGTCTACTGCGGCACTAAAATTCAATCAAATATCTTTTCCAGATGCTAACGAAGAGATTGCAAGTGGTCGATATAATTCTCAGATTGGAAAACTCGATACAGGACAAAACGTAGGCACTTCCGTCTTCCGAGGAACCCCCCCTTTTCATGTACAAAACCCTTTCTCCCCATTTCATGGTTAGTCGTGTCGTTAAGAGTTAGCTTATGGATGTGCAACAGAAAATGTGCCTACTGCTCAAAAACATGAACACTGCAAAAAACAAATGTTGATGATGAACTGCTGCTGAATCAACAGTGCCAATATTTGATACAATTATTCTTATTAAGATACATTTTTTTCACTTTTCCTCACACAAGTTTCAACTAAGAGAAAATACGGACATGCTCTACTGTCCCTTGTTGCATTTATGATAAGAGTAGCATATGTATATCTGGAATTCGTAATGCTGTTCTTTATAATTCAGGAAAAGATGAAGCTCTACAATCGTCTCTAGGCATTATGAATGGATCCCCGTTTTTTAAACAAGCGGCATTTTCTGCACAGCTGAAAGATTCCTTGAAAAAACAAACAATAGCTGTCAATAATCCGAATGAGAAATTTAACACCTTATTCAATCTCCCCAAATATACTGTTCTTACTGATAACTACGATACAACAGACTTTGCCACTACAACGATTCCTAATTCTTCTCAAACAGATGGCATTTGGTCAAATAATTGGAAACCTATAAGATGTCAAACTGCTACAGCAGTTGATAAAATGAATTTTAATATTAACGAAATGAGTGGCATTGATACGTTTACACCCCAGCTGTTACCTAATTATGGTACTGATGCCAACTACCAAATTTGTCAAACTTCGCATAGTACTCCTTTTGTTGAAAGGCAAAACGATGGATTTAACAATTGTAGTTGTGAAGAAAAAGCTTATAGAAATTTTTTCCTCGTTAACGAGTTGAAAAGAAATAATCCTACGCCATCATTATCGTCTAATTTTTATTTGCCTACCGGCAGGGCAATTGAGAGAAGTAACTTAGTAAAAGAGAAAGCGAATATTCCGCGTGTAAGCAATGCTGTAGAATATGAAAATCAGACATTTCCTCAAATGCAGGATAATCATTTTAATGGTACTGAGAATATCTGCAACTATGATTCAAATTATACAACAGGTGGTAACACTAAACCGCTACATGCAGAATTAAATGTACGCCCTGTAAATAAGATGGGCTCGATGCTGGAAAAACGTAAACAAACAAGTTTTGACAAGAACTCTTCGACACATTGTTGCAGCAATAGTCCATCATCACAGACCAAAACATCACCAGTAGGATCTCGACCAACAGTGAAGGTTGATGATCTGAAAAATCTTCTTCATTCGCAAGAAGAGCAGAGAACAAGACTATGTAATATGGTTGTTCAAAAAGAAGAAAAAATTCGATTACTTGAAATGGAATTAACAAAAATGAAAAGCAAAGGGGTGAAACATATCAATAAGAATGTCCCCGAAGATACTATAATACTTTTGGATTGTGAATCATCTTTGGCAAATGACAATGCAAGTTCCCCTTCCTCTAATGATCGTATCGTCACACGTCAAAGTGCAGAATCAATGAAACCAAGGAAATCGACTTTTCAAAACCTTCAACAAAGATTACAACTTGACTTCGATGGAAACCAAAAACGAACGATGCAGCACTCCGGCTGTAGAAATGTCTCCGTGAGAGGGTCCCCTGTACAATTGGGGACTCCGTTGCATATTTACGTTTCTAGAAAAAGTGACAGCATCGATAAAAAGTTGCAAGAGTGGCACAACAAACACAATTCCTACATTAAATGGAAAAGACTTAGTTATGGCTCCTATAAATTTGGAAATACCGACGTACAACTTATGGTACAGCATGGTAAATTGAGAGCAAAAGCACTGCGTAGTAGTTGGCGTGGCGGTACTTTTACCTCAATTGAAAATTTCGTCGCAGCTTTCGAAATGATTGAGCGTGGCAACGCTGTTTCAGATAAAACTTCTGTAATCTTCAACCAAGAAAATGAAAACTTCTGACAGTAGCTAACTAGAAATGACAACAAAATATTGTAATGACTTACTTCTCAATAGTAATCTGTACAAATCAATTTTTGATGTTACAAGATATAAGGTATCGTGCACTCCGAAACATATTCATAATGCTAATTTGTACACCAATTCCCAGAAAGATTATGATTTACTCTTTTAACTTTCAGCAAATTAAAGGGCAGCATTAAAAACTAAAATATGCCAACATTTGATCCCTCTATAAAATAGCAGCAACCGTGACGTATTGTTTTATTGCAGCGTTAACGAAGAGCATACAATGTGGATAATAGATTATGCGTTTAAAATCAGTAAGAGCACACAACAAATTTCACTTAAATCGATTCTGAAATGTAACAAACCACTAGAAAAACTTTTATAGACAAAACAATTTATTAAAGTATTGGCCATTCATTAATAATTTCTAAACACTAGGAACAAAGGCACGGAGAATAGAAGCTTTTAATGAATACTTCATTGTTGAAAAATGTGATGTCATTTAGACCAATTCAAAAAAAAGCTAATATTGCGACCAATAACATGTTTCAGTGTGCATTGCTCTCTTTGTCTCCATTGACCAATTCAAAAAACATTTTCATCAGTGATATCTGCTGGAGTAAGCTATGTTAGAAGAACCAAGATAAAAACACCAAATCAATTTCCTTAGTAACTCCAGAAATATCGCAACACTGCTCACTTTATTTAATAGTGTCATGTCTCGTAACAAAAAAGGCCATCCAAAGGATACTTATTACTAAAAACTATAGCGCCAAAAACATGTCTTATTTAGATATAATCCGATATATCGCCACACGTGCAAACAAGATTTCGTTCACCGTATGCGTTGTTAATACGAGATACTGAGGGCCAAAATTTTCCCCTACTAGCAATCCTGAATCGTGTAAGGCAATCATACAATGACAAGTTACATTTTCACAAAATATTACAACAAGCATTTAAATGACTCGGAATGCTCAAATCAAGTGATTACGAAAAAAATGTATTACATCTGACCAGGGTAATGGAAAAGCAGCTACTGCTCGTGAGTATGGACGGTTCCAATCCGCAGCGATAATGTGCTGCTCTGAATGAGGGGCATTTTTAAGGGGGTTATTATCTACGGGCTGCATACATACAAATGATACACATGAAATGAATGGGAAAAATTCCAATAGTACTGCAAATACAAGACCCTAATATACACCCAATTTTGTACCCATTCTCCGTTCTCGATTTTTCGAATTTCTTCACGAATCGAAATCATGGAGTCACAAAATCGATCCAGTTCTGCCCTGTAAAACAAAGAAATATATACGTATCTCAACTATTTTGTCTTGAAAGCAACGAGCATAAACACAAAAAATGTAAAATAAGCCAGAACAATAAAACTGAATCTTTCAAAATTTAAAAGATTCACAAAAAAGGTTAGTATTCAACAGAGTTATGCAGCCACTACAAGACATATTGCATCACTCGACAATGAACTTGTTAGTCAAACTAAAGAAACAGCATTTGAGATATCATTTATACAATAATAGCTACTACTGCCGTTATCAAAATCAAGATGGCGTGTTGCAGATCAAATTATGACAAGATATCAAATAAACTCAGCATTATTAAATCAAGTAAACAGGTAAACCGAAGCAAGCTATGAAAAAACCAGGGACAGACTTGCTTTCGGATTCCGTGGGTTCAATCATTAGAGAAGATGGAATAGGCCAGCTCATCGTAGGAGCGTGAAAACCATAATCCATCAATCGTTTGGCGATATCCTCCTGAGAAAAAGTTTCGGAACGCAGACATGAGTCACAAATTCAAACATTTAAATAGTACACAACTACAAACGTATAGAAGAAGTTCTGCTTTAAAAAAATAAGAACGCAATGATACATCCGATCGGTTCGAAAAACAATCTAATAAAATGTTGCGAAATGAATGATATTACAGAAAAACTAAGAGCTTTGAGCCATCAATACTGTAACTCAAGGAATATTACAACAAGCTCATACCTCGACGATGCCACAACTTCGTTTGAAAGGCTCAACATCAAGAATAAATTCATGCGCGCATCTTCCATGTTTCCCCGTAAATTTCATATTATAATACGGATGCAGGCGAGCCATCATGTAATTAGCATTTAAAATCGCATGCTGAGCACTAACTTTGAGACCCTCTAGGCCAAGCATACGAATAAACATCCAACTAATTGGTAATACCAAAGCACTACCAAACGGGGCAGCTGCCACAAAAGGACCCCTAAAATGACATTCAAACAAGTTAAAAATAGTTTAGAATGGGGAATTCATACCAAAGAAAATTTCCTTAATTCCTGAGAGTTTTAATTATACAATAAATCATCAAAAAATTTACACCCGCTCTAGCAAGTTACATACCTCGAATCTTGACTAGGTTTAACAACCGAATGAGAAGGTAGAAATGGTATCAAATGTTTTCTAACACAAATTGGACCAACGCCAGGTCCCCCGCCACCATGAGGTATGGCAAAAGTTTTGTGAAGGTTCAGATGACATACGTCAGCTCCAATAAATGCAGGCGAGGTCAAACCCATTTGAGCATTCATATTAGCTCCATCCATATACACATTTCCTCCATAGCGATGAATGATTTCACATATCCTTTAAAGATTTGATAAGAAAAATCAAAAATAAAGCATATTCATTGTACTGAAGTATCATGAAGCAAGCAGACGGAAGAATTCCACTTCACAAACATTCATTAACTTACTCTCGTATTTTCTCTTCAAAAATGCCTAATGTGGAAGGATAAGTAATCATTAATGCACTTAAATGATCGGAATGTTCTTTAGACAACGCTTCTAGTTGATCAAGGCAAATGCTGCCGTTTCTGTACGCGTTTAATTTGGGAGAAGCCAATCATATCATTTCTACAGTACTAAGGCTGACTTCTCCATCAAGCATAAAATATGTATATGATTTGTTCATATGAAGTATGTTCAAATGCAACACAATGCGAAAACTGTTACAACACCAACACTAAGCATTCGCAATATGCGAGTAACTGACAGGAAATTGCAAAAATAAATTTACTACATTTGTGCATGGGTTGTGCCAATTTTTGCGCCCCCCATCGAACAATGAATGCATTTAGGGATTTAACCTCAAACTGAGAGGTTATGCAAAGCGGAGGTATTCAAAAACATGTAACCAAGCAATTCAATGACAAAACAAAAAAAAACAGAATCAAATACTGGGTGCACTTACGAATCGGAATCAATTGGCTGTATTTTTAATCCTGCCATAACAGCAGACGCTGGATTGGTGCCATGTGCTGATCTGGGAATAATACAAATATTTCGATGCCCTTCACCAATAGATTCCTGATATCTACGAATGGCCAACAAACCTGGAGATGAAAATAGATTAACATACAATGGAAATCTGGAAATAAGTAAGAAATACAGCGAAAGTAAGATTTTTTTTGACTAAAGGAAACCTGCATATTCCCCAGTAGCACCAGAGTTCGGTTGTAAAGATACACCGTCAAATCCGGTTATGAAACTTAAGTAGCTACACAATTCAAAAATGAGGCTTCGATATCTACCAAGAAAACAGGACAACAATGTTGAAAAAACAATTCAAGTGCTGCACGTAATACGAATAAATAACAATCCTCAACGCAATTCATTTACAAAAGTATATACAGCTGAAATATCGAAATGGTAAAAATGAATTTCAAAAAATAGCTCCTAAAAATGCTATCAAGTGACCATCACCGTTTTTTTCTAAAAGCACAAGTCAAGCTTCCAAATAAGCAATCATTTACCCTTTGGTTTGAAAATTCGGTGCAAACGGATGTATATTAGCCCATTCCGGAGAGAAAATTGGTTGTAATGACGCAGCTGGATTAAGTTTCATTGTACATGATCCTAGCGAAATCATGCTCGTATTCAATCCCAGATCTTTCTTCTCTAAATATTTTATGTACCTGTAAAGTTTATTAGCAAATGCATTGATAACAAACTAATGTTCAAATTATTTAGAATATTCATCACTTCACCAACCTCGTCAGTTCAGTCTCTGTCTTAATAGTATTAAAACAATCCTGCTGCATAAACGGCGTGGTCCTTCTAAATTGATCTGGAAGTAAACCGTCACTTTCATTTCCATCAATAGACAAAACTTCAGCCGCATTAAGACCTAACAGAGAGCAAGATGTATTTAACGTATTTTGCTTAGTACTATATTTCTCTTCAAGATATGAGCCACAACCCTTAAAAAAATCTAACAGCTTAATATTATGTAGAAACTTGTTACCCAAGCGTTCATCAAACGAGAAAAAAATAAAAATTCCACGTCTAGCACAATCTAAATGCTGAAATCATCAAAAAAGAGCTTCACAGCTAAAGGTAAGGCGAGATCTTTATATCCAGAAGTAATACTATTTTATATCAGAAGTCCAACTAAAATACGTCTCCGGAATAAATAGAATCGTACCCTGCACGTCAGCAAAAACACTGAGCAATGCCTTTACATCATCAATAGTCGTCGTTTCATCTAATGATACTCCGACCATTCTTTCGTTGATAGGACGAATGTTTATATATCGGTTTTCCATTTCTTCAATTACCTCTAAAAAAAACAAAAATAAATAAAAAACGCTCAAAATTTCAAATCATATCGTTCCTATTATTACAAGTAGACATTTGAAACTACCTCGAGCTTCGATGGGATTCGTCTCAATGGCAAGTGTATCAAAAAAATTGCGATTTTCTATAGTCTTGTATCCTAAAGCGTGAAGTCCAGCCTATAAATGAAAGAATTTCCAATACAAAAATAGAGTCACATCACATTAAATGAATACAGCTCATATCGAAAGTGAGAATGCTACTAAAACTACCGTTACTACAATCACAAATAGTATAATAATTGCAACACAAAAGTCAAATTCAGCATTATCCTTTTATTTAAATTAACAAATAGACACAATGAATCGTTACGATGAAAAGAATCATTTTCTCACATATTACTTTCATACTATTTTACACAGTCAAAACAAAAAAAAGCCATTATTCACATTAATTTAAAAATGTGAAAGTTCATGGCTGCCATACTTTCAATACAAAATAGTTTAATGCAATTTTTTTGAAACTATCCTACCTGCAACGATACAGTCAATGAATGGACTCGTCTAGCAATTTTTTGCAAGCCATATGGACCATGATATACTCCATACATAGCAGCCACATTAGCAAGTAATGCCTGTGCTGTACAAATGTTGCTAGTAGCTTTGTCTTTTCTTATATGTTGTTCGCGTGTTTGTAAAGTCATTCTATAGGCCCGATTGTCGTCAGAATCAATCGTAGTTCCAATTATCCTGTAGTAAAACAATAAGATCACATACAAGCATGGCTAACGCATTTGGACCCTACAACTACCGTTTATTAAACAAAAACCATTCCAATTGTACCTTCCTGGTATGCGACGCACATTGGTTTTGGATGTAGCAAAATATGCAGCATGTGGACCTCCAAATCCCATAGGGACACCAAATCTGACGTTTGCAACAAAATGTTCTACATTAACACACTCTTGAAAATAAGTCACAAGTGGCATTAACTGACAACACTATGGCCAATTACCTTTGCATTGATCCCACTACTACATCTGCTCCATACACGGAAGGAGGTTTGGCAATGCATAAAGCAAGAGGATCTGCTACAACAATCAATTGTGCATTAGCATCGCGTAGAGTGGAGCCTAGCTTACTAAAGTCTTCTAATACTCCAAGCGTGTTTGGATATTGCACCAATACGCCTAAGCAAAAAGAAGCATGTATTCGCAGCATGTATATATCTTTAGAAGTATCCAAGAAATTAAATACTGGTATGGAAGAACTAGTAAAGCAATCCTTACCACATAAATTCTTCATTTTTGATAATTCTGCATCATTGTGATTACCTACAACTAATTCTATCCCACTTGACGAAGCATGCGTACGTAAAACATCTATAATTTGAGGGTGCAAACTTTCTGAGACGTAGAATACATTTTGATTTTCCCGAGTTGCTGAAGAAATACATTTTATTTTAAGTTTGTATTTTCCATGTAAATTATAAGCTACATTCCTAAATAAAAGAATCAAATCCTACAAAAAAAATATAAAAGTATCCTTGTGAAAATTCTGTATTACCTCTATGCACCATCTTCATCGCCTCCGCAGCTGCGCTAGCTTCGTCAAGTAGTGAAGCATTCGCAACATCCATACCGGTGAGTTCCGTTACGATAGTCTGAATTCATCATATCCGAATTGAAGCTACGTGAATAGACTTCAAAATTGCTTGGCAAAGCAAGATGAACAACCAATCACCTAGTCTAATGTTTAAAGTATCTAATAAATATAAATTACATTGCTCTCCTATTAGAACCCAGTTTACTGAAGAGCATTTCAAAGAATAATACATAATATATGACATTTAAAAAGAGAATTGTAGGACTTCACAATCGCAATAACATACAATAAAAAAGATGTATTTCACATGAAGATTGACCTGAAAATTTAGTAAAGACTCAAGACGTCCCTGAGATATCTCCGCCTGATACGGCGTATATGCTGAATACCATGTAGCGTTTTCTACAACGTGGCGTTGTATTGCTGCTGGAAGTATACAGTCATGATAACCCATACCTGGAGAGCAAGAAAAAATTATCAAAAGATTGAATTCATTTGAGCATTTCATAAAAATTACATCCATATATTTTTCCATACATTAATAGGAACTACTAGGCCAGTTTTTCTACAGGGGATTATACACTATATTTAAAAGCTTTAACAAATGAGGGTACCAATGTAAGACTTAAAGACTAGATTGAGGTTTCCTAAACTCTGCAAATTTTGCACTATTTCCTCCTCGTTAGAGCTCTTCGACGGGATGCCATGATCATCTGGCTGTTGTTCCCAGGCAGGAAGACGAATAGACGCAGGAATTGTCTGATCGACAAGAGCATCAACACTATGTGCTCCTATACATTTGAGCATCTCAGCAGTATCTTTCTTGGAAGAATACGACCCAACATGTCGATTCAGGAAAGGAGAATCAGAATATAGCCGACAACTCAAATCGATTCCGTGCGTTCGACGAGTTTGCGAAGTGTGATTACTCGTCAAATGTGATAAAATGGGCATTGAACGCAGTTGAAAAACTCTACTAGAGAGATGCAAAGATAAAGAAGCTAGGGAAGTATCTCTGCAGCGACTGAATTTTCGGAAGTTGGTAATCATCTTTACTTTCGTGCGTTGATACCTGCGGATTACTGAGTATGATAAGAAAAATTCTTCACAAACAAGTAAAGCCTTCTGTTCACGGAATAAAACGTCCTTTCTAGATTTTAAGGAAAGAAGTGAAAACGTTTTTAAACAGCAACTGAATTAAGAAGGTATACGTATTTTGCTTGCATGACGTTTTTCGTTCAAAGTAAAGCTTCACGTCTAAACAGAAAGGCGACATGTCCAGTATCAACTGGGAAGGAAGGGTGTCTTTATGGATACCGTCACGATAACATAACGTCTAAACAGAAAGTCGAACAACGCTTCCCTTTCTTCAAGATGAAATGATCGTATTTATCACATCATGCTGCTGGCATTTGCGAAAATGGCACGAATTATTCTCATTCAATGAAAAATTCTGCCGACGCATTGGATTGCGTGCAAAAATGAAACCAGTGAATCTTGGTAGTGATCGCGAGCGCTCTTTTCGCTGCTGGATCCTGCCGGAGGATTGCATTCCCACCTGAAGATGTTACTAACATTTCTTAGTTTCTTCGTAACACGGGCAAATTCAAATGCGTTATATTCGATGTAATGATGTCAGTTTATGCTATCTTACTTTTCAATGTTTACCATGCTAATATAAGTAGTAACTTATGAAGTAGTTTAATACCATAGCAGCTCATGGGAGTTATCACGACGCTCGACGTATTATATGCTTTATCATAGTGTTAAATTACGTTCCTAGAATCCTATTTCTTAATGAATAATAACATGAACTAAGTCCACATTCTTGTGTTTTAATGTTTCTTCCCTTTTCTCGCTCTTCATTACCATATTATGCATTCATCACCACATTGTGAAATATACAAATATTCAGTTATGGCTACAACGACCTCGCCTGGATATTCATTTGTGACATGCGGCAATAGTAGCATCAATAACAACAACACATGTTCTTCTCTAACACACCTAAACCTCCAGCACTTGCGAGAAGAAGAAGATAGGTAAATATGTAACTGCTGAGTTAAACGTACATAGAACCCGTATTAACTAATTAGTTTGCTTATTCACGAAAAGAGCAAGATATAGTTAGACAGAATCGAGCTATCAATTGGTAAAAAAATGACGATTAATTACGACGCAGACCCCCGTTTTACAGCTCATCCAAAAAACATAATAAAAACTTCCAGTAAGAGGGAATCGAAATTAAAAAAAATAAATTCCAAAAACAAGTGGAGCAGCTATCTACAATAAATGCATTAGAGTAACTATTTCTGCATATCAGTTGTTATGCAAACATTGTGCTGCAAACCTGGTCGCAGCACTCAAAATACAAAGGAATCTAAACAATTATTGTCTTAAGCTGTGGAAAATCATTTTCTACCATTATTCTTCTTATAAACAGAAAATCCCAAAACAAATTTATGTACCTTGTAAATCCAAGCATAAAGACGATAGTCATGAAATTAAAAACGCAATTTGCTTGAACCTTTTCGAAAAACTTCGAAGTAGTATGATAATTCCACTTTTTTCATCAGTTCATTGTTTCTCTAAATACGAAACAACAGTAAAAGTATTCAAAAACTTTGGTCGGAAATCAGCATGATAAAGAATGGCATACGCAAAAAAAAGTAAAACAATAATCAATAGCTAGCTTATCAAAGTCTTTTTTCAATGTCGGAATTTATTTTTGAAACGTTATCTTCAACATACTCCAGTGTGATTTGCATGGATCCAATACGAAGTATAATATCGCAATCTATAAAATTTAAATAGGTGTTAGACAGTTTGTCCGAGTGGTTAAGGAGGTGGACTCGAAATCCACTGGGCTATGCCCGCGCAGGTTCGAATCCTGCAGCTGTCGGTTTTGTTGAAAGTAACTTAGACCACTGAAGGTGTGATGGCTTACTTGCACATTTATCCATAAGTTATCAAAACGAAATAGCAAAATCATAACAAAAATTACGCTAAGTTTTTTACTCTCAAATTTCAACGAGCCTTTGATGTTGAAATATTGCAAAAAAAAAAGTATGTATTTTAACCGCAATGAATAAAAAACATTTCGACAACGGCAGGGATCGAACCTGCGCGGGCAGAGCCCAATGGCTTAGCAGGCCACCCCCATAACCACTCGGGCACGTTGCCACAATGAAATAAGTAAGAAACATATGTAAATATAGTTTATCCCAACTGTAGTAACAGAAGTCTAAGCTAGCGATGAGCCTGAAAACTTCATCACAATGAAGTGCCACCCCCGGGATTAGCCTACATTTGCATTGGAAGGCATGCGGAAGGTCTTTTTAAAAAGGCATTTCTACTGTAGCGCGTCGTCATCGAGTATAAGAACAACGCTCAAGAGTAAAAACATTGGTACAGAAGAAAAGATCCAGCGTCATTGACAAAAAAATGAGCCCAGAGCGATTCGAACGCCCAACCGTCTGATCTGGAGTCAGACACGCTACCATTGCGCCATAGGCCCTGACAATGGAACTAACTTCTTTAAATAATACTATAGGATTACTACCTTTGCGTTATTCCTACAATTACCTCTAATTTTTAATATCCTCTATTCATTGTGAATCACGCCAGCATTGCAACATATGTCGAAATTTTTATGAATTCAATCTTTATTGTTTCTTTAAGTATCGACTACAAACAATATCTCAGCAAGCGTTGCTTTATTGTTATTTTGCTCTAAAATAAATAACATTTTTTGCAGACTTCCACTTTGATGTATTCTTAGTATTCATTCAATGTTATTACATCCTACATTTCTACGGTATCATTAGTGATTACATCACTAAGATGTATCTTTAGTATATATCATCGCCAGCAGGCACTTCGTTTGCTACGGGTATGGTAGTACGCTCAAGCAATGAAAAAATTGAATTTGCTATACGTTACAGCAACACACTTTACTATTGCAGATATTCAACTGTTAATTCCCCTTATTAGCATAAAAATTTTCTGGTTTTTTAATGCTACAAATGTTGCAGAGTTATTGAGATTACAGAAAAGATGCGTAGAAGAATTGTTCGTGATCGCATCAAATATGAAAGTAAAGAATAAAGGTAATCAATCCCAAAAATACACAATACTCAAATAATTCCAATCTTGTTTGCTACATCTAGAGCCTCATGATCCGATGTAAGTCGAACGTACGCTTTTTTCATGCCATCAGGACTGAAAAAAAAACATAAAATACAACTCTCAGAAATAAAACAGGAATCAAAACACACAATTGCAAAAAGAACATATTCATTGTAACTATAATGATAAAAATATAAAACTTACCGAATAAGAGTATTCACTTTACTGCAAGTAACTCCGTACAATTGCTTTACTGTTGCTTTTATGGTATTTTTAGTTGCTTTGGTATCAACCAAGAATACAAGAGTATTGCTTTCCTCTATTTTCCTCATAGCAGATTCCGTAGTAACTGGAAAACGAATAATAGAGTACTGGTCTGCTTTTTTGCCATATTGAACGTTTAACCGCCTAGGATACTTAGGATTTCGTGATTTACGCAAAGTTTTGGGCCTGAAAATGCAACAAAGTTTTTTAATTCGAATGACAAGTTTACAAGATGTTTGTAAAGAATTAAATACTGCTCCATGTCGCGCTACCAACTGGCGGCAAGGTAGCTAATGGAAAAACCCTTTCCGCTAATTATAGAGCATTATTTTAGCACCAGCATGAAGGTTAATAGCCTACATCTGGCAAGAGGCCAAGACATATCAACTGATTAAAGGTGCAGAGAAAAGAGAGCAAAAATAGAACATCACGTTTTTTCGACTGTAGTCAAAAAGGATCTAACTAAGTATGATGACACACCTGAAAAAATGTACATTTCTTCGTATTTTGCTGCTTTTCAAAGCACTTGATTTTGTTACAGCTTTCCCCGCGGCCGCAGCCTTACGAACAGCTGAGAAAAAACGCAAGAAGCAAATATACCAAATGGTAAAATACGCGAGAAAATCAACTTAATAAGAAAACTAGATAATAAAGATACAGGTTTATAAAAAACTCCAAATACAGGAAAAGCAAAGCAACTCATTTTTGTAAATCAGCATAACGATACATTTTATGCCAGAAAAGTGATGGTACGAACTCAAGAATGATCTATATTGAATGAAATCTTAAAGAACACTTCTACTGTACCTTTATTAACAGGAGGAGCCATAATGCAAACACAGATAAGATTCCAGAGAAAGTGGAGTCAATTTCAAAATTCAACAGGCTGATGTACGTTTAAAAAGAGAAGATGAAACAAACAAACTAATAACTTCTCACTTTTTCCGCGGCACGGCTAACTGAAAGAAACTTGTCAAGGTCGTGACAGTGTAATCAACATGAAGAATAACCAATCTTTCGGATAGGTAGAACTGAGCTCATATGGCTTCTTGTGGTGCCGGATCGGAACGTAGGGGGTTGTTGAAGTACCATACCGCGATGAATTTCAGCCGTTAGTAATGAGGGCGATGATTTCTGTTCAAGGGCTGCCAACTTGAGACGCAATCATTTATGCTTTTGAAAACCATTCTCGAAACATTCGGACTACGGTGCCACTTCTGTAGTTGATTATTCTGTAAGTATGCACAACTAGTAAGGAGAAAATACTGAGAAATTGAAGATGAAGGATGCTTTTGCTAATAGTATCAAGGAACTGATTTTATGTTACTCCAATTCTTCAACGATACAGTAGAAGTACTGGAAACATCTTGTCTCATTTTGATGCTACTAAAAATTACATATGATTTACTTACTTCTCTTCCTTCGAAGCAAATTTCTGCTGGTAACCTTTGGGAAAAAAAGAAATAGTAATGCTTCTAAGTTTAGTTGTCATAACCATTGAATTATGTTTAACCGCATGCAAGATATAATTGTAACTCTTTAAGGAAAAAAACCGTAATGGGTGGTAGCTCTTTTATCACTTAAGTGTTTTCATTTCTTTGAACAGATAGAGATTAAGTCATACCGACTGAGCAGATAATTTGTTTTACAGTAGCAATCATAGTCTTAACAATATTTACGACTTAAGAAAACGGGTATAATTTGTAGTTGAAGTATTGCAAAAGTAAAAGAGTTTAACTGTTAGATTAGAGATACTGAATTGACGGTTTGGTATTAGGAAAACGTCTAGCTTGCTTCGTGTATTGCAGCTGAAATGCCACATTCTGAGACAATACTATGATAGAATCTGTAACAGTGATACTGTTCCAGCGTTAAAAAATATTCTTTTTAATTTTTATCATAGTTGCTAAGTCTCGCAACTTAAGTTTTGCATAGCTTTTCGGATGGTTAGTCTGCAGTAACTTGTGTGAAACTAAGGATATACATAGAGGTTGCTTGATTGAAATAAAAGTTTTATTCGGTTGGCTCTAACACAGGTGTGTATTGTAACACGGACATTACACCGAGCTCAGCGCGACGACCTTTTAGATTAATTTATAACAATTTATATTATAATGATTGTGTAGTGTCAATACTATTTAACCATATATGTAAATGCTTAGATGTTTCGGTTGCAGTGTTTAGTTTCTCATGCCTTATAATTCGTTAGTAATTATGAAGTTAGCTTACACCTACTCTAGGTTCTAGTTGACACCAACTCTACATAGATACATGCTTCGTGGCGTACGATGATGATAGCATTTTCGAGCATGGATTAAATACTCCTCTACACCCCACATACTATATCAGCTTTAGGTAGAGAGGAGAATGCTTTTTCTTCTCTTCAAACTTTTCTTTCCCCCATCTTTTTCGTAGTAAGCAGTCCCTTGCAAGTTAGCATATATTTTGTTTAACCTTTTCTTTTACAATTAATATTAGATATTTTTCCTTTGTTTTTCTATTGCTACAAACGAGTACCTATTTCCGTTTATAAGAACAGATTGACCTAAGAGAACTTTAAATTAACATATGGAATAACTTGATCACGAAAAGAAAGAGAAATAGTCAGCCGGAATCAAGTTATCGATTGGCGAAAACGTAACGAAAAAATAACCGACACTACCACGTTTACATGTATGATTGAATCTCATTTAAATTTATCGGATTTTTGCATGTTTTTATGAATATAAAACGATTAAAAAACTTTTGATTGATTTTTTGCTGTAACAATTGTTTAAGATAAGGCATCTTCATTTATTTTAACTTTGACCTTCTATGAAAAGAACAATCAGATCGACAACTGGAGTTGCGTAATGCGTTAGCATATTGATTGTGTTTGCAACTGCCTATTGACTCAGACAGATGGAGAGTGTATGCCTACTTTTCTTACTATATTATTCCTGTGTCGTTTATTTGTCTTTCACGATATTCCAATAAAAGGCGAATTTTTAATCATGCAATTTCTGTCTGTTCTACTAGCGTCTGATTTAAGTTTTGATAAATAAAAAATCAGTTACACTGACTTGGTAAGAAGTGATTAATTCTGTTCCAGAACCTTAGTGAAACTTGGAAATTGTCCCGATTTGTGGTGGTTACTCATCCCATGTACTTGCAGACGCAGCACTAATATCTTTAAGACAAAGTTTACCTTGACAAGAAAAAAATGTGTATTAACATACGCATATTATTAGTGTAAAACTTCTATTTTAATTCATATTGGGTTAATAAAAATATCAATCGAATTATTATATTTTGATATCAGTGTAAATCTTACTAAAAAATTTAATCCATGCTTAAATTAATTAATCCTTCAAGATAAAAACACTCTACGCAAGAGCCTGGCTTTGAATTTTTGGGAAGCTTTCTTTCACATGCTTACCCTTAGTATTCTAAGAAAAAAGCAGTAATCATCAATTTAATTTCTACCAAATAAAAAACTTTTTGTCTCGTAGAACAAGCAAATATGTAGCAATGGGATGTTTGAAAAATAACACAAACATTATCAGGGCGTACCAAAATAAAATTAATTAAAGTGACATGCTATATGAAACCGCGCCTTTCGTGAGAGAAATATATGAACAAAAGTAATAAATTATTAAATTAGGAATATTGCAGATAGTTCAGTGTGTACTTAATTGCTGAACAGAGACATTTTGAATCTATTAAGTAAGATTTAAAATATGCTGTATCAAGCATTTGGAAATACGCATATACAAGATCATGTAGAATTAATGATCGTATTATAACAACCTTTTATGCTGCACCTAACTTGATAATTTTGTATTTTATTTAGTATTTTCAGTATGCATTGAGAGAACAAATGTTAGGCAATATTTAAAATTCCTTGTTTATCTGTTTCTGAGCATTCTTAAGCCTAAGCAAACTTTTTACATACAAGAAGTAAATCATTCAAATTAAAATAGGTAAAAGCGGTTGTTCTAATTAAACGTGAGTGCTACCAAAAGTCAATTACTTTTGCTTTCTGCGTGAAATTTAGCATTCGTTAAAAGGATGTCACGCATTCTTGAAGTATTTCATTTCGCATCAGTGGTTAGCAATGCTTTTACAATTATTTATACTGCTATTTTGTAACGCTTATTCCGTACCATTGTTTAAAAAGTTTCAGTTTATCTTTCTCCTCATATGCTCGAGGAGACACACAAAGATATGACCGTTATCACCCTCTACATTTTTTGTGATATTTACTGAGTCATTGGAAATGGATATAATAGTAACAAAAGCAGTTTCTCAAATAGAATTTCTGAGCAAGGCAGGCATGTAACGAGGGCATTATTTTTGTGTGGTATTATTATCTTAGTGCGACATTTTTCCTAGCGCTTATTTATTTTTGCCTATTTCCTTTATTTACCTTTCCTACCTTTTTACTTACTATTAATACTTTCTCGGGCCGTTACCACGACAGCTCGCCCATGCAGTTTCCATTATCACCCGACATAACGTTATAAAGAAACGTCACCCAACTTAACTGATATTGAACGCATAGTGACGAGCAGATGAGGGGAACGAGAGTTAGGTGGAGGGTCGACATACTTCTTTTCGTTCCCTATTTTCCTATTCCTTTTTCTTCTTATACGTATTATACAATCGTAAGAATAGTAGTTCATGTATTTATGATTAAGTTAAGTAGAATTCTAACTAGATATGAACATTCCTCTAAAACTATCGCATGCAATAGTCAATAACGGGTTCAACCCCACAAGTTCATCCCACACTAGCCGTAGTCGCCATAAATCGATTGGCAGATCGTGGTCCACGAAAACCCACGTTCACGTTCACAAGCATCTCTTAAGTAATGAAATTACGATTTGTATCCTCTTTATGTTGTTAATATTAACTATTTGAGCATAGTCAATAATCGATTTGCATACAGCCATGTCCTTTGCCAATTAGTCTCAATGTAACAAAACATATTCCCCAAAATGAGGAAAATAAAGTACAATTACTTGCATTAGCGAATTTGGGGGTTTGTTATTCCCTTAAAATTAAGTACATTTCCAAATTCTCGATTTGTACTTTGGGTTACAAAAATGATTGGTTAATGGAATTTCACATAGCTAAAGCAAGCAGAGAAAGCATAAAATAATTTGCGTTGTTTAGCAGCAATAAAAATAAGACAATGTATCCCATTGTAACCACTACACTATTTTTAAGCTGTATTGCAGCAGTTTTACAAAAGAGTTGCTGCACAGACACTTTCTGCGTACCTCAATGTATTAATAAAGTTAAAAAGGTTAGTTATATTGAATCCGAATCTGCAAAAAAGTAGCATATGCTACACGTCACATGCTATCATACCAACAACAGCGCTGCGAGTTATATTTGCGCATGCTAGGTTGGAGTTTGCCTCATACTTTCTTATTATTTTGTTACATTTTGAGAGAAACAATCAAATGTATCTGATGCAAATCATTTATTCTAGTAGATGTTTGCTTTTGCTCGATACATATCTACACTATTCACAAATGCGGTGTTTTTTTAATAAAGAAATTGTTCACTAAAAGTTAAATTTTTTAACACAACATTTGAGAGTAACACTTTATTGCATAAGTTGCTGGAGCATGCCATGACAAAGTATCACCGGCATACCAAAGCAATTTGCTAACGCTTGGGAAGACGAAATCATTTTATAGTCATGATTTCTCGCATACGCTCACTTCGATTTACCACAGGGCGGCAAAACCAGAATGATTACGCACCACTTACAGATCAAGGATGGATTCCCGATCAGTTGGGAGAGATTGGAAAAAATCCTGAAATTGAACTAAGCGATCATGATAATTCACATGACCGAGAGATTAAAGCAAACATTACCGCTCGGACGTTTCAAAATGATAGAGCTCCACACAATAGTCGAGGAAATCAAGAGAACAATTTTGAGGAAAGAAAAGGTGCAAGAGAGGGAAATGTATTATTTTGAAATATCTTTGCTGTTAAAATTGTTGGTAGTACTATAATGAGTTTTGCATTTACTATAAAAAATTGAAAACTGATAACTCGCATACATGATTGTGCATTCCCTTCGATTTACAGGGCAGCAAGGAACAGATTTTATGAAAAATGTACCAATTGTGCGTGGTATACCGATTTTTCTAATTAGGAAATCATACAATTGGTACTCCATTATATGTCTCATAGCAGTGCTAGCCTCAGTTTTGATTTGGGGTTTTATCAAGTGGAAACGGTAATGTTTAAGTCGCAGCTTGGAGAAATTTAATTTTTTTTGCTGAAATATATTACCTCTAAAGATTTCCACTGTCGTTCTATGAAAATATATACTAATTAACTCTAAAGTAAGCAACTTAATTTTTTTCGTGCTGAGTAATTTGTCGAAGTTTGTAAACAGCCTAAAGGATTTATTTTTCTTTACTGTTTCATTTTGTTTCAGGAGCGTTATCTCAACGATTATACCTTTACCAATGAACTTGAATTCAACACTTAATTTACGAAATTGTGCCACAAGATTTGTCCAAACCAAAGATGATAGTTACGTGCACCTACGTGGATGGATTCATTTAATGGAACCCAACATAGAAGGGGTAGTATCTGCTGCACATTCAGATAGTAAGGAAAGTTTACGCTACACGCTTTCAAACTACCTTAATTTTTGAATTATCCTCTGCTAGCTCTTATAGAATGCTGAATTAATTTACACGCCTATAAAAAGTTTGCGCAAGGATAGAACTAACAATGATATTAAATATACAAAACTATTGAATTATGCAAACGTTTGATGTTATCAACAATTTTAACAGTTTGTTTTGAAACCTAGTGCTGACTATTACTTTAACTGCAGGTTGGAAATGGTATTCACAAAATAATTTGCATATTTTTATGCGAATGAAGGATTCTGCCAGTTACTTTCAGTGCATTGTCACTTTTCACCTTAATCCAGAGTTTTATTTTGACAGTTTAATCGTCAATTCTGAGCCCGTACAGAGATATGTTGATATTTATTCAGATGTTCCATTGCGTGTTAGCAACAAACTTAGAATATCAGCATTTTATGCATTTTTAGACTTACAGTCAATCGAATCAAAAATGATATCAATATCTATAGGTATGTGTTTTGTGCAAGGTTTCATTAGTTCCATTCTTACAGCAATACGTTGGTATTTGATAAGAATGAAAAAGATTTTTTCAAATTTCTAAAGCGGCTCTATATTTGTATTTTTAGGAGATGGTCAAGTATCTTTTCTTCTAAATGGCAATTCTTCTTATTATTCCTCTGATCCTATTCACATTTCAAGTGGTGCAGCTCCAATAAAAATAAAATCTAAACACCCCTTACTAATTCAAATGAATGATGAAAGTCTTAAAAATTGCCTTTTCCGGGCTACTGGTAATATTCTCATTTGCTCTAGCTAGTCATTTTTTGAATGGCTAAATTGAAACCCGATTATCAGTATGGTCGTGTTTGTAACTGCCTATTTCATATTAAATAACTGAATCATCCATTAGTGAAACTTTATTGGAGCTGGACGATACACAGATTTATATAATTGGCAATACTTTAGGTGGTGCTCAAATAAATAGTGCGTCCAGAAAGAGTACAGCGTTACTTTACCCTTCGGGTATCAATCATATGTTTGCAAAACTCAAATCTATACCAATTTTATTTGAAAGCCAAGAAAGTCCCCTTTATGCTACAAGTCTTTCTCAAAGCGAGGAGATATCAAAAGTATGTCTTGTGAAGGGCCATTATTTGCCATTGTCAACACTAGTCTTTGTTACATCACTGATGTATAGATTTGCCACACGCTTGGAGTTTGCATTGCGAAGCAAGGTACTCATTTCCGTATATATTATCTCTCGACATTAACTTGATAGGCAAGTTTAGAAACTTGGGCAGGAAATGCTCAGTTTATGGCTCCTCATTTGACAAACTTATCTGAAGGAAGAATACGTGATGCAATGGATTGGATTACCACAGACACCTCAGGACCATGGGTTTTGGTTGTACAGGTGAAAAAAATGGCTACTTGCATCATATAACTTAAATTACCTTATTCCAGTTTTCTCTCGCTTGCTTTCTAACTTTAAACGTTTTTAATAATTTTGTTTAAGACGCTCGGCGATGCTTTTACTGGCGGATTATGGCGGTTGCTTTCGAGTAATGCATATTTGAGAAGTGTTCGTTGGTTTATTGTTGGAACAGGGGGAATGCTGCAGCCTCGAGTTTTCCAATTGCAAGTATGTTTCAAGACACTATAACCAATGCTGCTTTTATATATATCTGTGTATATGCTTTTTTGGCATTTTGAAATTTCAGATTCACATTTTAGGGCTTTTCTGTCGAGAGCATCCGGACGCCCATCAAAATGTGATAAAACAACATAGGAAACCGTTTTGGTTGTCTGCCGAGTATTTACAAACAGGAAATCGCGCACTCGAAATGAAAAATGACATTAACTCTGCCTTATCAAATTCTTTTGACGAAGTGGAAAGCCGTCCCAATGTAGTGACAGCTCAAGAAATTGACCCGGTCCTCAATTTCATATGTTCAAAACAAATTTTTTAGGCAAAATTTTGAAAACAAAAGCGTAGCAGAAGCTCCGATTGCTTAAAGTTTAGATCTAAATCAATGTTTAAATAATGTAATGTGATAACTGTAAAACACAGAAAATGGATAAGCAAGAAATGGATTCACAAGTCATCCGTGGTGAGCTTTTGCGCGATGAAACGTTAAGACATCACTCAAGAATTTTCAATTCGTTGGAAAAGGAAAATCTTCAGAGAAAAAACAAGTCTCTTCCAAATACACACCAAAGCAATGAAATAGAAGCTGTAAGGCGCTTTTAATATTGCTTCAATGCAGCTGCCTCCATTTTAAAAAATATTTTTATATGGAACTACACGCTTTACACCATATGCAAATACAAAATCTGTATTTCCAAATGGTTTTGTGAAATGATACAATTATTATAGAGGCAATTACAAGAAGAAAGCAAAAAAGAGTTTGGACAGAACCTTGGAAAAACAGCCCATGACTTTTTTTGTGAAAATGAAATGCTAGAAGACACCTTCCTGGTTTTGTGGCATGCTTTGCAAAAAATACAATCCCGTTCCACCCTGTTTGTGTGGACTTCGGATGAGGAGAAAGAGCTCAAGTTTTCATTGAAAAACTATGTTATTGAGAAAAAAAGAATTGGGTAATAGTTCAATTTGGTAGTGGCTAATGTAGAAAAACTGCATTTCCTGTTCGGTTTTTAATTGATTGTTCTTTATGTTCCCTCTAGTACCTTGTCTATGCGCAAAGTACGCAATTTAGTTAAAGATGTAATCTAACATAACTCAAGATTTTTATATTTTTCGTTCAGTATCACCGAAAGTTGGCTTTTTACCGTTGCTATTGGTATCAATCTATGTTTCTCTCTCATTGCCGCAGTGACAGCCATAGTTGCAATTCACCGTTTCTTATTGCCGCTTTTACTAAAGGATGAGAAAGAAAAACGAATTTTACGAACAGCTAGTCATAGGTTGGATCAAGAACATTCGGGTAGTTCAATAAAGAATTGATGGCTCTTAACAGTTTGGCAGAATAAATTTTATCACTACCTGATTAAATGAAAGAATCTTTTTTCTGTTGGTCTATAATACTACGAAATGCTTCTGCTATAGTGGTTGAACAAGAAGAATGGAATTTAATTGTTTCAACTGTATTTTGGCCCGGGCATGGATTTCTACTGAGATGGTCCCAGGTTGAAAAAGAAGCCAATTTCGTTCGCTTTTACGTTCATTTTCAACCTGCTCAGTTACCTTGGAACCAAGTGAGTAAAATGATATATGTGCAAAGTGTTCACTGCTTAATTTTTTTATATATAATAAAAAAATGTGTATTTTCAGGCTTCAGAAACGGGTAACTTAAAAGAATTGATGGATAAAGAGGTTTTTATTTACTTTCCATATAGTACTGTTGAATCTAGCCATGAATTAGGGCTCAATCAAAAGCATTGCTTTGTTCCTATCAGGCATCCAGGAATTATAGAGGTATAACAATTCATACGCTCTACTCAATTTATCCTGCCTTTAGTTTTGATTTTACGTAATTGCATTATGAATCTTACTCAAGTGTGGAAATCTATTATTACACTGAAGAAATTTTTCAAGCAATTTAATTATAATATCTTTTTTCTGTTTTTCTTACTATACATTTTTCTTTGTATAGCTTGAAACATCAGAAACCTACTCACTCGAATTACTTACCCCTTATCGTATTCGTGTTGGAGGAATCAACTCTCAAGGAAAAGTAATGCGCTTTTTAAACTTGCATAATAGTTTCACTTTTAAACGTCTGTATGGTATTCATACGGCGTTACCATCCCCCACACTGTGCTGCATTTTCTATGATTGACACTGTATAGATCATGCAACGATCGTCTTGGTCACCTGTAGTAATTGGTGATATCCCTCTATCCTTTTTGGATATATCTAGCATGGTTCTAAGCCGGCTTTTTCTTTCTAATACCTCCTCGCTAGATATTTTTCTTAAAAAATTTGTGGACCAAGTTTCTCATTTTGACATTTCAATTCGTTTACGTGACCTAAAGCTGCAAACCTTTGGAATTTCAGCAGACATTGAAACCAAAATAGTTCATCAGCGCTTTCGCACGTAAAAGAAAAACTTTTTTTAAAAACAGTTGCAGCACATTATGCTAGTCATTTTTGTGTATGCTAGCACAAAGAAAAACTATTTTTTTGCAGAACAAAATTCAAACAAACTAGTATGCCACGTTCTTCTTTGAAATATTTGCAAGAAGACGACGAAAGAAATGAAACTGCAGGAAATGAGGAGACCAACGAACCACTTGAATTAAAAGATATAAGTGATTTAAGCAGCCAACATACGCTACCCTTTCTAAAATCTAACTATACTGTGAGAGCCTTTTTTGGATATAAATCGCAGCAGGTACAGCAACGTAATGTATATGCCTCACATTCAAAATGCAATGAATAATATTCATAATACTGTTTTGTTTTCAGGCTAAGGAGCTAATGTATAAAACGGGTAGACGAGTGTTTTCCCAGGTTCGCTTCGAGGGCAATCCTAAATTTTGCACCACTATAACAGATGGCCTCAATCAAGCTGAAGTATGCATACGATTGAACTATTTTTTGCATCCGAATTACACTAAAGATTTGCAGCGATACCCATTACACCTCTTGTTTTTAGGCCTACTTAGAATTTTCCGCCAATAAACATTCCTTTATCTTGAGAAAAGATCGAATTTCTTACAATGTAATAGGATTTGAGGTGGCATCCGGGACAACGGGTCAAATTATTGCATTTGGTATGCATCATTGAAACTTTTTGCTATTTGAATTAATTTTTATGCAAGGGAACAATAAAAACACAGTTTTAACTGACTGAAGTGAATATCTCTTCTGTGTTGAAAATAGTCATTCTTTCATAAATAGGGTAGCTTTTTATTCCCCTTTATAGTAACTTTACTACTGAATTATCCCATTTTGGGAAAAAATTCTATCTTGCTAGGCTATATACGCTTTGAAGATCTTTACCGAGTCCTTCGAGAAAGATACAAAACAGAAGATGCCTTTATAGAAGCGCGAGAGTACAGTAAAGCTAATTCGGGTGAGCTACATTCAGGCAGAGTTTGAAGTTTTAGTTCATTCTATGAGTTGATCTATTTTCAGAGTTCAGTATTTTATCCTCTAGCGTGTATGCTCTGTGAAAAATATTTAGGTGGGATACTAGATAGATTGAAACGAATTTGTGGAATAAATTCGCGGAAGAGCATAAATTTTCAGGATATAGGAATGGAGTCACGCTTTCGAATTGCTTTAGAATGTGTCGATGGTGGGGGCCCTTGGGGAAGGGTGGAATGTTCGTTAGATGCAGAAGATATGACCTATTTCGTACGGTCGGTTAAAATTTTCACGTTTTATAATGCTTGAGTGCCTCCCCAAGAGGTAGGTATTTCGCATTCTTCGTTACAATGTGCTCGCATTCTATTTGTGAATTCAATGCAGACACGCTGAACCGAAAGAGGATCTTGAAACTGCCATACAGCGGAGACATCATCGTAAACGAACAGGATTTCAGTCTATGCCAGAACTTAGTAATTTGCGAAAGGAAGCAGAGGAAAGGTCAAGTCGGCTTGATTTCAAGAATGAGGAAACGGGTTTGCTATCTGATATAATCTATTGTAATCTAAACGCTAAACTGTTTTGTTTTGCTAATTGCCACTAGTCATTAGTGCAAATCTGTTTTACGTTTTCTGTTTTAGGAAGACACATGATTTGAGATTTACTGCCTATATTTTTAGGGCCCCAAGGACCTGTAGCCAATGATAATGAGAAAATGAAAGCTGAATCTGCAGCTCCACAAATTTGGAAAACTGCTGTGAGTGCGTCAATTGCAGGTTAGTTAGTTAGCGTTGGACTGCGCTATAACCTTTAAATACAGCATACATAAATCCTGTACATGCATCGGACAAAGAAAAATGTTACAAACGGAAAAAATATTTTTTACTCAAGCATCATGTGAACAGCTGTTTTTGTGGTGCTACCAACTTGTATTAAAATTCATGCAATTTTTCATCTGCGCAGCAAAAAGATTTCTTAATGCAAATGTAGCTATACAACCAGCAAATGATCGAATTTCAGAAAAAACTTCACATGCAGGTGTGATCAAAATTAGTTTTTGCATAATATCTTTTATGCATTCATTTGGGTTTTTCGATGTCTCAAGTGTTATTGCTGGTAACCTATGGATGCACTTTGATGGTTTTATAATTAGCGATGACGGCATCTTCAGATTAAATCATTGCACTATTTGCAATTAAGGCTACTTTCTTGCCTTCAGGAGCACAAGGAAAGGATTTTCAAGCTTATTTTTCTGGAGATTCTCCTAGTCATCCCATTCTGCAAGGCGGTGATTTGTTTGTCCAATGGGCATGGTCTAATTCTTCCACAAATATCCCTGAAGAGGTATATTTACACTTGTTCGACCACGAAACTAATAAATGGATTTCATCTCTACATTGGGGTAGGCCGATACCTAATACCGGTAGTTACGCCTGGCATGTGGATACGTCTTTTAAGGTTAGTTTGCTGTCAGTGTAAAAATATGAGAATAAACTGCACCAACGTTGAATAAAATTCTGAATAATACATTAAAATATACTTTCTACAGCCCGATGAGCATTGCCAAGTTGTTTACTTAGCTCTGTATATTGACAAAGTTGATTTGCGCCTTTGTAAGAACCTGGATTACCAAGAAAGCATCTGCCAATCAAATGCTTTTATTATTATTAAACCACTTGCATTATCCGAACTCGAATTTGCATATGCGGCTTTTTGTCGTAGTTTTGGATTAGAAATGGAGGTAAGCTTGCGTCGAAAGAAATTAAATTTGCCATAACTGGAACACAGCAAGACTTTTGCATACTAGCCGCATTAGATAGACGAAGAAGATGGTTTTAAATGAAATTTTAAGAGCATTCGCATTTATGTTTAGACTAATTTTGTGAGAAATATAAAAATTGATGTAGCTGATGTGCTTCACCGTCGAAAAATTTTATTCGAATGTAAGCCCAAAAAAGGTCGTGTTGTCTTAATGAAAAATTATAGTAGCTAAGAGCTGCTCAATATGACGTATTATTAATGATTCTGTAAAGCTTTATTTGACCCTGTTTAAATCATTTTTTGCGAATTTTTCCTTTTATTTCTTTTAAGTTGAATTTGTCACATCAATGGTTCATCTATCATTCGTAACCTTTTCCAAAAATACAATGTAATTAAGCTCATTTTATTAATTGTATGCATTGTTAATTCAGCATGTTTCTGAAGGGAAATTATCCCAATTAGGATATTCTGTGCAAGAGAGTAGTGTTAAAATATGCCCTGATTTACGCACGACACTCTGCGTTGAACCAATGGCTGAAGCAATACATTGCCCTGGTAGCAAACTACTTTTAAAAATGGATAAATAGACAAAAATGTTACTATACTTTTTATTATTTTCACCATTTCAACAACAAAAATTCATTAGGTCAATGCGTTGTTAGTACTCAATCTAAATTGGTACTTTTAAGGAGTGAAGCTCGCGATTTAGCAACCCCGTCATTGGAGATTCGTCAGAGTGATACAGAGAGGCGCGTTGTGGTATACAAGTAAGACGCTTTTGACAAAAATATAAGGAAATGATACTGCGAGAAGTTATAGCTCACTTAAAAAGGCAATGAATGTTTCTTCTGCAGATCAATTTCTAAAAAAATAAAAACTGTAGAAAATTGTATTTTGCGCAACGATTTATACTGGTGGCAGTGCAGTCCTGACCTTGCATTGCTGAAAAAAGAGCTTTTTTTCTCTCACAATTTAGTGGCAACCTTACGATACAGTTTTCAGAAATTTCCTATAAGGGTAAGGATTAATGAGATTTTGACAGCACAAAATAGAATAGCAAAGTTTCCTATGCAGTGCTTAATTAGAGAAGCATCATCGTGTCGGTTGATAAAAACTTATTTTGGGTACGTGGTGCAGAGATGGTTTCGGCGCTACCTTCGAAATGATGACATTCTATCATTGTATCTATATGTTACACGTTTGCTCTCTGTTTTGGAGTATCACCTCGAGTTTGAGTGGCTACCTATTCTTATGAATTTGCTTCTTATGGGATTTCAAACCCTCTTTTTTTCTCTTTGCCCTTTATTATGCATCTACTTTGTTGGATTTCGCGACACCTATGAAATTGTACGTTTGCATAACATAATTTTTCAAGTGTTGGTATATTCGTGAGCAGAAAAACAATCAAATTAGTTAACATAAATACCTTTTTTCTATACAGGAATCAGGGGTAGAAATATATCGCCTAACTGAAAAAGTTTTTTTCAGTGATTTGATTTTTTGGTCTAGAGTTGAGTCCCTGTCGAAACTTGGCAAATTTCGTCTATGTGTTATCGTAGCCAGCATTCTCCACATTTTGTTTATGATATTTGCTATCATTTTTGAGTAAGATGGTGTGCATAATTTACTAATAGTACAATTTTTACTCGATTTGCAGCTTTAATTAATGTTTAATACGTTACTTTTAACTTAAATTATTCAGACAAACTCGAAGAACTAAAAGACCGATGGCTTGGAAGATTGTGAATGGAATTGGTGTTTTTCTAATTATTATCGCCACGTTATTTTATTTTACATTTGCATTTTCCTTCATATTATGGTTTTTGCTTGGGGCTCTTGTCAATTCTGATAGTTTTCTACCATACGCAGTTATGGTTGGATCACTTTTGTTTGTAGTTGGAATGCTTTGGATAAATTTTCAAAACTCCAGGGTATGATCAAAATGTAACTTAATCATGGTTTCATAGCCGCTTCTACCATATTTTTTTTCAATTTTTTCTCCCTGCAAAACGGTAACATTTTTGAATTGAAATAGTCTTGTTCCCTTAAATAATTTTTAGGAAGCAGTAATCAAATTTATTGACGAAAACATGCCTCTACTTCTTTCTCTGGCTCTTGATCATTGGTTTGAAAGTGTTAATATAAACTATGCCAACAACATGGAAGTTTTTGCGGATGAAAAACTACTCAGTTATCGAAACAGAATTAGAGATGAATTACGGGTGCAGTAACTTAATAAACACAGAAAATCTTTTTAATTCGCTATTCTTTCGCGCTACAGGTTGACAATTTTTCTAGATATATCTCATATATTTTCAATTTATTTAGGAATGCAAACTGCGGATGCGACGTGATTTGCACTATGAACCGCTTGACGAAATGGATTCCTTAACTGAATCTAAAAGCGGCATGTCACCACGGCTACTGTCACAATTTTCGTCTAAGGAAAATGATATTTTCAAGCTAAAGAGGAAACGAGAAAGGGTATTCTCATATAATTACATTTCGCAAATTAAACAAACAGCTGACTTTCTTGCACTTTTTTAAATTGAGAAACAAACTCCGCACAATATCAATAATTAATATTTTTACTTGGTTGAAATTTTTAGTTCATCACATTCGCATATGAAAAGATTTCAAGCAAAAACTCCGAAGGGTTTTATTTTTCGGACAGTGGTGAAGCAAAAGGCCTTGAGAAAGAAACATGGCTACCGACTGGCGGTGGGTATACTTCTTCCAAAGTCTCAATACAGACTGCACTAGACTCAATTTTTTTTAACCTAGCATAGATACAAAATTGGCATGCTTGCAGTACGCTTTGCAACGGTTGCCGAGGCTGAGAAGTTTTCGGGCAAAATCGAAGACATGCTCGTAGGGTGGGAAGTTGCAATGCTAACGGATGGTGTAAAACACGGTCCGCGTTATGGGTAGGTATAATCTTCAATTGCTTGTCCTAATGAGAACTAACGCTTTCCTTTATTAGTTTACAGCATTTCAATAAATCAGTTGTTTTAAATCGACAACGTATGCCCATTTTCAGGTATAAATTGGAGCGTAGAGTGCAACCAGGCCAGTGCTACCGCTATGCAATTGTAGCTTTACCGCGATATCCTCCGGCGGATGAATTAGAGGAATCTGCGAAGATTCAGTTAATATTTGACTATTACAACAAAGATGGTGACGAATTCTGGAATGAAGAGGAATTTAGACTGATGTATTCTGAACTGAAAGGATATTCTTTTGAAGAGGTGAGTCTGGATTTTTGAAAATATCATTAGCGGTATCTTAACTATTTAAAGCATTTGAATCAAACCTAAGAAACTATCATCTTTGTTTATCCAAGCAAGCTAGATATTGTCGTGATTTTCGTCAATTACTCAGCAAAAATGGTCAGATTTGTGCGATTATTACAATGACATAGTTAATACAAACATTGTTCCTTTGGAGGGTGTGACCCTGAAAGACCTTTCAAAAATATACAGCCTCCAAACAGGTGAAATGATAAAACATTGCAGCAGGTTATACATTATATAAAGCTTTGATTAGCTGCTATCATTATATACTTCAAATTCACAACTTCTAATAGGGGAATTAGACCGAGATTACGAAAAGCTCTTTCCAGTTGTAAGGGCTGAAGAAATAGATGACTTCGATTATGAAGAATTTGATCAAATGAGCGAAGCAGAAGATATGGAAGGGGAAATTGAATCTATTTCTGACTATGAAGAAGCCAGTTCAGAAGAAGATATCGAGGAAGAAAGGGTAAAACTAATTTTCTTTATCTAAAGATTCTTTCTTATATGTACGATAAGAATATATCTTGTAATGGTTTTGTTGTGTCGTTGTGCGCAATTCAAAATGAGTGCAGTGGCGAGAGGAAGAAGTGGAGGCAATGGGGAAATCACAGAGAACAGAAAAGGAGATTAAAACAAACATTAATGCGGGAAAAATACATTTTATTTACAACTATGGCACACAAGAACATCGAGGACAGTAAGCGTCAAACTTTTTGTGAAAGCAAAAGCGAATTCAATTCCAGATAGTAATAAAGGCATAGAGTAAGCGAAACTGAAAAATTTGTTTTTATGTCACAAAGGCATACTGATGAGCTTCTGACTTCAGTTCCCTTTCTCGCATCCAAAATATTGGAAACTACCATAAAGCTTCTCTCTCCAGTTTTTGGGAAGGAAGTGCTGATTGGTGCACATTTAGTACCTACGAAAACAATACGCTCCAATTCTGGAACTTTTCAAGGAGGTGTCAACTATGAAGAAGCGCTCAATGCTGCTCATCAAACAGTAAGTACAAAGTTTACATTACTTTTTCAAAAATGTATTTAATAAAAACACACATGTGTACAGGAGGAGCATCATCTCACTGATATGATGAAATTGATTCACTTTGAGTTGTTTCAAGAGTTGTCAAAACAGTTTCGCTTAGCACACGCGGCAATGTTTGATACAAACAACGTGCGGAATGGCATTGCTGATTTTTATGACAATATAATGCCGCAAAAAATCTCTTTGAAAGGGAGCAGGTCATTAGGAAAACGAATTATTTTTGCAAAGTCTAGCCATTATTTAATAGTAGCCATTAAAAGAAAGATTTAATTGATAGTAATGGTACTTTCTTCAGAATATTGAATAGTCAAATTGAATTAACCTTGGGAGAAGTCCATTCGGCCAATTCTACAAGCCTTCAATCCTCGCCACCGAAGACAGCTAGTCAATTTGTCCGAGCCGTCCAAACATATCGAATTGAAGCAGATGACGCAATAAAAGAGCTATTTTTTATTGCCACTAAATCACAGGCAACGCTACAAGCGCAACTACAAGTAAGAACTCTTTTCAATAATTGTTTTGTGATACGTTTACGCCTTGAATGCCGACTTAGTAATAATTCAAAGCTTTGTCAAGGCAATTAATGAATGCTTGTTTGTTAACCCATAATTCTTAGTTGCATAGATAACTACTAGATTCTAACCTAGTCGATTAGCAGTTTGTTTGGGTGCTTGCGTAGGTGAACAGCAACATCTATCTATTTTTTCCAAATATCTTTGTAGTACACTTGAACTATGGAGGTTTAAGGATTCCATTTTTATGTAATTTTTTTCTCACATGAGGGATGATCTAATTTTTGTAGTTACTGCCCATTAGCAAGCAAAACATACTTATTTAACTTAGTTTAAATTGATTTAACAACATTTTACTAATCAAAAGAAGTAAACCGCATTACAATAACATCGGGAATCTAAATCGATGGCTTAAATTTAACATGTTTTAAAAGACATTGCTCTTTTCAAAGGGTTCATTCTACAAAGCAAGCAAATTATTTGTCTGTGCAGTTACATTTATTCACCGAGATGGTCCACACTCTGGGAATCCTTGAAGACTCTGAAATTGTCACAGAAATCGTTGATGTCCCAATAGAAAGGGGGCAAGTTAAAGAGGTAAATTAATTTTGTTAAGCATAGAAAAGCGATAGATTCCACTTAAACATAACAGGAACTACGATGTTAAAGATCACAACTGTCTTGCTCTTTTTAGCAAACTTTATTACTTCCAAAGAGATACGAATGCAAAAAAGTTATTTCTGAGGCCATAGACAAACAAATTGGCACTCGGTCTCAACGTTTGTCGCCTGAACATATTCTTCCAGTTGCCAAATACATTGCAGAAAATTACTTATGGTTTGAAGGTAATGTAATGTTTTCCCCTGTCATTTGTAAGAATATAATAATTTTTTGTTAAGAAAACAATGCCCTTATGAAAAAATTGATTATATTCCCTTTTTTTGTATACTTAGCCTTCAAATTCTTAGTTCAAATATTGGGTATCGACTTAGACACAGATGAATTGCCAGGCGGGGCAGTAAAAATTCACCACAATGACTCTAGCAAGGATTATGAAGGAAATAAACTCATTACAAAATCTTCATTAGATAAACTGTTTTCAGGTCCGCTTGGTTCGATGGGTTCAGTTATTTTTCTTATTACTGTAAATTATGCTTTTTTAGCAAATTAGTGATTTATTTATTTGGCCTTCTTAACAAGAATATGAAATTATAACCCAGATTTCTCTCGTTTTTAGATGATTTTAAACAAAGCGCATTTTCTTCCTCGTTCGAAGACATGGAAGCAAAACAAGCATGTCGAGATCGTAATTTGATTCGGTTGCACTCAGTATTTGATCAATTAAGCAACTCTTCAGGATTTTTAGCAGTTGACCTAGCAGACGAGGCAATATTACTTCTGACAGATAATCGTTTAAACTTTTCCGGTGTAGTAGCTTGTTTACAGGTCTGCGGCAATTCTTTCTCTTTATTACATGTACTTGAAGGAAATTTTATCCTATGTAAAGTAGTAATTTAATTTATTTCTGCTGTTAAATTTAAAGTTCTTAGTAATAAATATTTATATGATTGTAATATTTCCTTTCTTAAAAAATGAGAAATGTCTATACTTTTGAATCAGCACTTAAAAATTGGTAGTATTCATATAAAAGAGGGTGACGACTACAGTAAGGCTTTGGAAGAACTCGGGATTCACAAGGGTTCACCGGTCTGCGATATTACTGCTGCAAGTAAGGAAATGTGTCGACTTTTTTGTTCAATGGTATACTCTGTAGTATTATCATTTGTAACAAACTTAAGAATTCAACCTATGCTACATCAGATGATACAGTGTCAGACACCTTTGACTGGACCTTCTTTTGTAAGGACCCTGTGTGGACACCAAATCTGATGCGAGCATTTAACCGTCTTTCAGCTGCTTGTCCAGGTTTTATGGGAAAGTCGCAGATGTATGAATTTGTACGTGAAATACACAAACTTTTTCAACCGCAAGTATCCCAAATGAGAAAAGGCCGAGACCGCTTCAGAGGAAAGAAAAAGGGAACTAAAGGAGGAATAATGCAGCTTGGAGCGTTGAATGACCAATATCTACGATTTGCTACTACTGGTTAATCGAGGAAACATATAAATTAAACTGACCAGGGAACTTAGAATTAAGCTTTTTCATGACCCCTTATTTATTTACTTTAATTGGTTTTGAATCAGGTATCTTCAACGAACCATTATCAAACATAGAGATGAATCTTGATATTCAGGAAGAGGTACAAATTAGTTTCTGTCTATCTTGAAGCACTGAATGTATGAGCCAATGAAAATGTTTGGCATAAGCTTTTTTTTGAGTTGCTTTAAATGTTTGCATATTTCTAATGTAGAGAATTTTAAGCAATATTATATACATCTTCTCAGGGAATGCGAATGACCTCCTTTGAAATGTTTCATAAAGTTATGTTGAAAATTGGGTTGTCAGTGGGTCATAGACATTCCAGAATTATGTGGATTATCATATGTTGCGAAGGTTACGATGAAATTCAGCAATTTCTTTCCGAGAATGATGTCAAAATGGGTGTTTTGAGATTCTATCTCCAGCCACTCGTGCAATTTGGTGAGCTATGTTAAATATGTTAGGTCATAGAATGTAATAAATAAAATCTATTTTATCAATGAGTAGTACTTTTACCGCCATGCTTAGGCAAAAAAGCCGGACCACGAGATTCCATTGGAGATATTACAAGCTATCGCGGCTACATTACCTATGCAATTTTTCGTCGATTTCTTCGCAAATTAGGGGTAATTGTCCCTGAAAAGGTGAAACCAAAGTAGAAGTAGAGGTTCTTATCAATCCTATTGCTTTTACTGAAAATTTTGGGATTCACATGAAAACATTAAAAAGTAACCGCTAAATTGTTTGCACAGGATTTTAACTGTACAAGCATTACTCTTATAACAGCTTATAACTAACAACTGGATGTATTTATTATTTTTAGGGCGCAAGGTCTTTATGGGATGACTTGACAAAAGATCCGCTTAATATAACAGACTTTCTACCTGAGATTGCGCAAGATTGGCAAGTACCTACCAAATATCTTCGCATAGAAATGGATAAAACTGGTATGGACCCTACTAAAGGAAGGTTGACCAGTATTGACACTTTAACTCGCCAGTTACCAAGGTAAATGACTCTGTAAGATCACAACTAGTGGGATAACTTTAAAGATTTCCAAGAGTGAAAGGAATAAAAGACAGTCTGTCGAATTGTTTGAATTGTGGCATTACAAGTACGGTTTAAATTTGCGTTAGGATGCTCATGACTGGACTGTGGCCAGATGGGATTCGGATGCTAATCAGGTTGGAACTTCAATGGAAAGTCAGCGATGACCGTCTGAATTTTGTCTTGAGTACTCTTGAACGGAAAAGCAACCGTTATGGTCTTCTTAAGCCAGAAGAAATTGGAGTTCTTCTCTCTAACTTGTCAGTAAAAGGTATGCTGAACAATTTTTATTTGCATGCTCCAAATTTGTTAAAAAAGGCCGCTTTTTTACGTACAAATTACTTTTAATTCACGAGCTCATTGACCTGCTTAAGTATTATCTCTGCATTTAGAGGCATTTATTTGTTTCAGGGATGAGTTTCGCTATGCTACGAGAAGTGATACAAAAAATGCGAATAAACATGCCTGACAAAGATGTTAAGCGCATGTTCGATTTGATGGATCTCAACCATGATCTTACTTTATCCTTGACGGAGCTTCTAGGAGGATTTGGGGTAGGGTTTTTAAATTATGAAATCACATTTCCAAACAAATTCAGCGGATAACTTTAGAGCATTCTGCATATAAATGCTATGCGAGAAAAAGAACACTACATACTTTTTGTTCACACAGGTTTTATTCGGACGTTGCATGCCCCAGTTAGTATTGGAACAAGTGGGGTTATCCTATGAAAGAATGCTTTTAATAATAGGAGGAGTGCTCGTGGGACTCATCGCATTTTTTTCATTTTTAGGGCTTGCCTTTTCAAGTTTCGAAGTGGGCTTAAACATATGTTTCTCACTAGCTTAGGGATAAACTAAATGCACGAAATAAGATATGCTACAATGTACTTATTTTTATTCATTATTGTTAAATAGAGCTTGAAAAGTGGTGTTAGTACGGTCGTTCAAACACTGATTGCAATTCTCGGTGCTGTTGGATTACAATCGGGAGCCAGTCAAGAAATTGACGAGGTGAAAGAAAGAATGCGTTTGCAAATAGAGGAAATAATGGGTGATCCCTTATCAAAAGCAAAACAACAAGTGGAAGAGCTACAGGAAGCAATAAAGCCAGAATCCCACACCAAACGAGAAGAAAAGCCCCAGAAAGTGAATTAATTTTTCAATTTTCATATAGTTTATATATCAGGTTTATCGTACTGAAGCTGAATACACCGTTATAATAGATATACAAATAAATAACAGTTTTATCAGTGTTAAATGCATGATATACAAACTGAACAGCTGAGGTATCTTGTTCCAAAGCGCTGTAGACCGGAATTGGAAGACCCGCGACCTTGCGTGACCTTTCAGCCTGGAACTTATATTCTTATGGAACCTACAATCTCAAACCAGATTGATAAGTCCATGCTAAGATGGACTATTATACCCCGGCTTCCGCAAAAATCAGGACTTACTTTTTCTGAAAAGACGGGTACCTTATTTTAGTGACCGCTGCATTTCTTTACTTTGAGCATCTTCACCAATCACATGTTTGAAACATTTTACTTAGGAATTATCGAAGGATTTATTCCTTTGAAAGATAGCTCTGAATATATTAGAGCTAAGGCTGAAAAAATGGATACTCGATACATGGAAGATCTTTGCAGTGACACAGACCGTGCTTCCATGGGAAATTTCAGTGCTGCGGGTAAGGGAAAAAGTTTCAACAGCAGCATTTTCTCTTCCGTTCATACGTTTTACAATTTTGTAACGTGCACAAAATGATTTAGCTTAATTAATTTGAAAAAAAGTTTTGAATAGACAGCGACGAACATATTTCTATTCATAATTAGGAAAAACTAACTAATCGATTAGAGAAAGTTTTATATCTATAACCTTAACGCTTTTTCTATTGCACTGAAAATAGCCGGACGACATGCAACAGGAAAAGAATTGAGGATTGGGCGAAAAACCTATGTTGTTATAGTCAGGAACAGCGCAGGATCTACAAAAACAAGAATAACATTTCGGGTTAGAACTTGCTAGTTTAATACCGCACTCTCACGTGCCTATTCTACTTGAAATCTAATACAAAAAGTGTTTCGAATTCGTAGATACAACCTCGAAGTGTAGCGATGCGACAAAGTAAAAAAGATTCAACAACGCTTCAACCTACTGGAAAAACTGAAAACACAAAGTTACGTTTTCGAAAAATGATTCGACAGAATGGTGAAGACTGATGCCTTCCTTATCATGAAAACCACTCCCTGATAAAATATTAAGTAATTTCTTCCCACGGATTTGTAAAAATTATATGGAAAAAAGCAACTGAATTTATTTAGAAACAATTAAATGCCATTTTGAATCACCTGCCTGTTGCGGCAAGTAGCGTCGCTCCAGCGGAGCAGCACTCTTGACCTATCATTTGCAACATAGAATTGCGACATAAAACAATGATTCATGTTAATAATTTAAGTCAGCGTCAAGATATGATTAGTTTTTACATTCTTTATTTTTATATTTCTCTTGTTGTATTTCCTACTATATACATGAAAAAGTTTTTTAATATCATGAATTAGCTCCTAGATGTTATTGTTGTGTATAATCACCTCTCCTCATTTCTGAGGTTTTGCAAATTCATACTTATTAAGCATTTCTGTTTTCAAAATCACATTTGAAAGTCACTTAGCAAACAAAGTGCAACTTGCAGTGGCAGGAAGCCGTTACCATTTTTGTTTATTCTTTTTGTAACAAGATATTTTGACTTATTAGTCTTTTTTTACGAGGATATATACACTACAAAGCAAATAAAAAAATTTACATTAAAAACAAATATAAAAATTTACATTAAAAACAAAACCTTTAAACACTTGTGATAAATTTAAAAGAAGTGTATTTTTTTACAATACCAAACTATCTTCAATTTCAGAGGATTGTTCTGTTCTATTTGATATAAATGCTCACCTGTATAGCGAAGTAAATATAAAAAATTAATATCCATTTTAACTTGAGAAGCAGTAGATTGTTTTTTTATTAAGATTTCTTCCATTTTTCTAAATTTTTCATTAATTGCGAAGCATTCTTTAATTTCCTAAATAAATTTAAAATATGTGAAAAAAATAACTAATATTAAAGACTGCAAAATGTGTCTCTATGCCACTGCTTAAGAGAGAATTTTAAACCAAATACAATGATTATTAGGCACTGCAACCATGTGAGAAAATCCCAAACATTTTTAGTCCCATAAAATGATTCAGTATACATTAACGGTTTCAATTTGTCAATACATGTTTATGACTTTTAAGGTAGCTTTTCACAGCCTTTATTCAGCGTGAAACCAGGCGTTCAAAACCTAATCTCAAGTTTCATGGCACTTCGAAGATTTTGAGTAGTTACGTTATATGTTAATATAAACATGCAGAAATTAAATGGGGAGATTGATATGCAAAACGTGGAATTGGGTCATAAGTAGTCGTCACGTTTTTCCAATCGAAAACTCGATTCCGGCTGACTATATCTTGCTCTTTTCGTGAATTAGTGAACTAAGTAGTTACTGCGAGTTATATATACGTTAACTTCAGTAGTTACATGTCTGTCTATAAGAAAACTTGCGAATGACTATCGCAACAGACCAAAGAAAATTACGGGGAAAAAGAAATGGAAGGGTCGTGGTCGTGTATATATAAGTTAAAAGATCTCGCTCAACTTGCTACTGGCTACGAAAAGGATTGACTAAAGAAGATATAATTTAATCCAAGTCTAGAATTCCTAGTTCTTTTTTTAAGTGCTTGGCGAGTTGTGCTGGTGGTTTAGGGTTGTTAGGGAAAAACATGTACTACTATTATAATTCTACTATTGCCGCCCGTTACGAATGAATATCTGTGCGGGGGTTATTGCAGGCATAACTTGATATTTATATCCTTCACAATGTAGCGATGAATTCATAACATGGTAATGAAGTGTGAAAAAGGGAGAGGGATTATAAAGGGAACTAGCTTGTGTATTAATTACTCGTTAATAAATAGAATTCTAGGAGCGTAATTTAATGTAATAATAAAAGCAAATAAAATAATAAATGCATATAAAATAATAATACGAACTAATACTGCGTCCAGTTTTGTGATAACTCCCATGTTACATGATATGTCCGTCACAATAAAGAAAGCGATGCGATTTGGTTTGGTTTTGGTTTAGGTTGCACTTGAATGCTGGTGGTACTCTCTATGCTGTAAGAGGTTCCTCAATAGCAGTGAAATAATTAAATTAAAAAAGGAGAGAGATGAGTAGAAAGGAAATTTGTTTTTTTATGTTTTGTTTTGTTAGAGAAATTAATTCTTCAAAGTTGATCATGGTATTCGGAACAAAATTTATGGAAGCAAATTTAGCACGGATTTCTTGAATACTGTCGGCTACACAATAATGAGAATAGAATACGCACCACAATCTTATTAAAAGACAATTCGAAAATGCATTCTTCAAACTGCCTTAGAGTTTCTAATCCGAAGTCGTTCTTGCAGGCTGCAAATAACTTCCCTGTCCTCAAAAGCAGTCGGTTAAACAGAAATTGCAATACAAACTCTGTTTGAAAAGCTCCCTCCCGCACCCTCCCGCACTAACACCCACCACAAGTTTCGAATATCCCAACCTGTTCTCTGTGGCCACTTGTAATACACGCTAGCGGCAAAATCTCATTTCCTGCGTGTACTGACTGGCGCAAATATACTTACTCTATGACTCTGTCTTTTCAATTTAACACATGTTTTTATATTCTCCCTTAGATGACATTCTTCTACCCTCATCTACCCTTTTTCCTGTCGATTGTACATTCTATATTTTTGAAAGGGTGGATTTGTGAATTTTCTTCCAAGCATATTTTTTTATCTCAAAGCTTTTTTAACCGGCACTTGCGATCTTTTATGTTTGGTGACATTTTGTCTTCTTGAAAAAAGTTGTGTCGTGACTTAAACAATGGCGGATGTTGAAGATCCGACTTGCATTGTTATTGACAATGGTTCTGGAATGGTGAAAGCTGGCCTTGCTGGAGATGAATCTCCAAGGTCTATTTTTCCCTCAATTGTTGGACGTAAGAATAATCTCTCAAGAGTTTGTGTTGTAGGCTTAGAGTTATTTACTGTTATCGCGTCCAAAATTGTGCTATTTCGGGTAAAGGCGTGGTGTAGGAATAGCTGAGTTGTGTACTTTTATCAGTATCTATTCCTGTTGTTTTAAATTTGCAAAATGGAGCAATCTCATCTTCAATGAAAACCTGAATAGCATACATGTTTTTATCGCTTCTAACATTGTTAATACAGGCGCAAAGATGCCCGGTATAATGGTAGGAATGGAACATAAGGAATGTTATGTAGGCGAAGAAGCACAGCGCAAGAGAGGTATTTTACAGCTGAAATACCCCATTGAGCATGGGATGGTAACAAATTGGTAAGATGCTACAGTGTTGTTCGAAAAGCAAGTCCAGTTCACGCAATTTCTATCGTGCAAGCTGCGTATGCTATTCGATGTGAAATGCTGTAATTGTCATTTATTTGGAATGCTTATTTCTATGTCATGTCTGCAGGAATGACATGGAAAGAATATGGAATCATACATTTTACAACGAATTACGAGTTCAACCGGAAGACCATCCCACTTTAGTCACAGAGGCCCCACTTAATCCCAAAGCTAATAGAGAGAGGATGACACAAATCCTTTTTGAAACTTTTAATGTACCCGCTATGTATGTTTCCATACAAGCTGTATTGTCGTTGTATTCATCGGGTAGAACTACTGGTATAGTAATGGATAGTGGTGATGGAGTTTCCCATTTTGTTCCGATTTATGAAGGCTATGTTCTCCCTCATGCAATTTCCCGAGTTGATATGGCTGGTAGAGATCTTACCAAGTACCTTACTAAGCTTTTAGGCGAGAGGGGATACTCTTTTACTACGTCTGCGGAACATGAGATTGTACGAGATATAAAAGAGAAACTAGGATATATAGCGGTGGATTATGATGAAGGTTGGTCAATTTAGTCTTGATGTAGCATCTGCTTACATTCATTCTTTTATTTGACTATATTTTTTGTTGTCACAGAAATGAAAAAGATTGATGCTTCTCGCGAAGAAATTGAAAAAACATACGAGCTACCTGATGGAAACGTAATTACTGTTGGTGGGGAAAGATTTCGCTGTCCTGAATCTCTTTTTCAGCCTACCATTGTTGGAAAAGAATTTAGTGGCGTACATGACACCATATTTCAATCTATAATGAAGTGTGACTTGGATCTCAGAAAAGATCTATACAACAATATAATTCTGTCTGGAGGATCTACAATGTTCCCTGGTATAGGAGAAAGGTAAAAAGTAACGTAGTTGTTGCGTGGGTAACATTTCTATTCTGCCATTCTTTTGAAATTCTTTGCTTGTATTTTTTATTTCATGCAGGTTGTCACGAGAACTGACTCGACTTGCGCCAAGTACTATGAAAATAAAAGTTGTTGCTCCCCCTGAGCGGAAATATTCTGTCTGGATTGGTGGGTCGATTTTGTCATCTTTATCGACCTTTCAACAAATGTGGATAACCAAGGAAGAATATGATGAAGCCGGACCGAGTGTTATACATCGTAAATGCTTTTGAATATATTTCGTATGTAATAGAGGGAACACTTTCTGTTTTGGGGTTTTTATTTGCCGCTTCTAGGATACATCACTCCTGCTAAGAAACCTTTCCGCATATAGAAATTTTGTAAAATGTTTGCATTATACTCGTAAATATCTATGAGAACTTTTCTAATTTGAAGAGTAAATTTTCTGCGTTGGTGTGATTTCGATGCTCCGATGTACTATTACAAGTCTTCTGGAAATTATCTTCTATAAATGAGATTTTCACTAAAACTAATGTTCTTAAAAGCGTATGAATCTGGGTAGTTTGTGTCAATGTTGATTAGAGAGCAGATTAAAGATATATTACTGTTACGTTTTTGAAAACCGAAGTTTCCGTTGCGGCGAACTGATAAAGTTTAAACTTGGGGGCGTAAAAGCTCTACAACGTAATAATCAGATGTGATGAGCACTTTTTGTGAAGGAAGGATAAATGCTGGCACGCTTTGATTCTCTATTGCTTTAGAAGTCTCTATTCTTTCTCTTACTTTTCTGCTATTCTTGCGTACTATGTTCTTCTATCGGTTGTTTGCATTTCGTAAAATACTTCAAACTACCACTGCGAAATTGTTGGTATTAGGATGCAAAATTACTTCTTTGTTGTGGTAACTCCTACGAGTAGGGGCATCCCATACCCGGTTATACATATACAAGATTAGAGCTACAGTACATTTTTAGCAAAGAATAAATTACTTGTTAACGTTACCGATGTTAATCCCTAGTGAACTCCAATTAATGTTTCTTTTGTATGGTGATATGCCACTGTATCTAGCTTTAATGCAGTGATGCGTGTGAATTTATGAAGATGAATTATTTGTATTAGCAACGGAAACGTTCTGCATTTCTGGGTGGGTAAATCGCATTGCCTGGTAACTCCGTTTAATCGATTATTTTTGAGCAAATGCTGACAAATTAAGTCTACAAGCACGAATCTATCCCTCTTTGCTTTTACTTGAGTAGAGATAATTTTGCATCAACTATCTAAAACTGTAATGGCAAGCCTGTTTAGATGTTGCACAGATTAAAGCATGGCACTCCTATTTCATCGCGGACATTTGCAATCTATGAATCAGATTGTGTAGGAAAGGGTACGTCGTAAGAGGTGAGTATAATTGTTTGATGTCTAAAACCAATGGTCATTACCTAGCATGTATAAGTCAATTACAACAGAAGCATGAATTGATTACAAGGGCGTGCATTTTTTAGCAGTTTGTGCAAGTAGATGTAATAAAATCTTGTTTTGCAGTTTCAACCGCCTATTTTCACAACCTATATGGTTCTAATTGTTTCACAAAAAAGATTACAAGGCTTGTAACACCAAACTGAAACATCCTTTTAAACAGAGCCCTTTATTCCAAAAAACTACTTTTACAAAATTGCGTCCAAGTCTCCATAGACAATGCTGTTACTCTAATTCTTGTTGATTCTACCTTCTACAATCTCTCGCAGAACACTGGCAAATTTCTTTATCACTCTGCCACTTTCGAAATTGCCATCCATTTATATCCAAAAGAGTAAATCTCTTGGATGCCACTAAAGAGAAGAGCGGTATGCGAGGTTCAAGCATAAAAGTGTTTAAGTGTTTCACAAAGAGGGTCGTTCGCATGACAATGAAAATATATTTAAAAAATGGGCTATTTAATCCAGTTGTATCTGTATAATTTCATTCGGAACTTCGTTTGCTTGCGCAGTCTTCCATAAAAATATACCAATAGAGTTACGGTTTCACCGTTATAGGTAGGATGCGTTCGTTAGTCACCGATATCCAAGTCGAATAGTAGAGTATGTTAGTGGCTGCTGAATTTCAAGGAAATATCACATCCCAAAAATGCATCGACGTATAGCTTGTTACTGAATTGATTCTTACTTTTCTATCATTCATGTTGTAAATGGAACACGTAACAAATCTAGGTATTTCAAAATTGTTAAGGTAGGAACCTGAATACCAATTCTATTAATAGAAAATATGTAGAATATATACTTGATCATTCTACAAGTCAAGGTTGCCTAGCAAGTTAGCCTACAAATGTTGTGAAAAAGGAAAATTACATTTTTTAAAAATACATATTCTATCTACGTATGAAGTACGCTTCCTTTGTGAGCTTTAATTTATATATAAGAAAAGGAAATGAGATAATTCTTGTACAAGTTGGAAAATCTGTAAAAATATTCATATTTGTATATCATATGGTTTACCCTGTTTTACGAAGAATACGCAGAAGTGTATTTTATTGTACAGTTGTATGGTTTTGATATGTGAATTACATCAATGCGGGATGTAAAGTATCTAACGGAGTTTGTCAATGTAGTATGCGGTTTCGTATTTCCGAGAAAAGACAAGTGGCAATGTAATGTAATGGTGTAGCGAGGAGAGTTCTATGGAATGTGTTTTTTAAAACAATGAAACATAATGCTAGGTAGTAGTTTGTGATTTGTAGAGGTCAGACCTTGATAGTTGTAGAGACTGAATCAAAAGAAGAGATAAAAACATTTAGTGTCTAAAAGGTTGGTTGCATCGAGGTAGAGAAATCGAATAGTGTTATTTATTGTACGAGTATCTATTTGGAACTATGGACTTCCTTAAATTCCGAGTTTAGTATACGAGATCACTCAGAGATTGAGGGACATTAGAAATCTAGTTTTTTGTTCATTTTCTTCTTTTCGAGAGTATTATGTAAACCAACGAATTATCCTATTCATAAGTATTTTCATTTAGAAGTAACGCCTAATCCCTCGAGCAATTATTGCTTTGTTTATAAGTTTGCGATAAGTTTTGAAGTTAATTTCTACGAAGAATAAACAGCTAGTATCAACAGCATCGAATGGCAAATCCTAAGTGATAAAAAATCACCGAATTAAAAATAACGAACTTAAAATATAATGAAAAAAATTTCAACCGCTATTGTGAGGCACTGTAACAAAATGCTCATAAGCAAGGCAATGTCATCATAACATCAATGTGCAATACAAAACTCGAAAAAATTTCGTCTGCATAAATTGCAGGCTGCAAACTGCAGTGTGAAATCAAACTCAATTTAAAGGAAAGAAAATGCCCTTAAACAATTGGTCAAGTCTATAACTAAATTGGCATTTTGTGTGACTCGCAATCCCTGTGCATTTTACATTTATTTTCTAAGAGGGATATAATTAGAAAATGTGTCGCAAGGGCACTAGTTATGCATGATAAAAAATACTCCAAAACAAGGCCTATATCTATTCTTACATCTATAAATATTGGTTCATAACTTATTTCAGATAAATTCTGTTATACAGATTCAGATGAGAGATATGATATTTTTTTTTTTCTAGACATTATCCCTCCTAATTCTAATATTCTTTCCTTATTTGTTTCTTTTTGGGGATATTTTTTCTTAAATTCATTTTTCTATACCAAGTGTAAAGGTAGGTTTTCGTGGACCACGTTCTACCAATCGATTTATGACGACTACGGCTAGTGTGGGGTGAACTTGTGGGGTTGAGCCCGTTAATAAGTTATTGTTTAGGTAATTGTGACTGTTTCGTGGGATAGTTCTAAAGAACTGTTCATATCTAGTTAAAATGCTACTTAACTTAATCATAAATTCATGAGCCCCTAATCTTACGGCTTTTAATACGTATAAGAAGAAAAGGAATAAGAAAAAGTTGTCAACGAAAAGAAGTAATCGACCCTCCACCTAACTCTCGTTCCCCTCATCTGCTTGTCGCTATGCGTTCAGTATTAGTTACGTTAGACGTTTCATTGCAATGTTATGTCGCGGGTGCAAAGGGAAACTGTATGGGCGTGCTATCGTGGTAACTGCTCGAGAAATAATTAATTGTATGTAAGGAAGAGGTAGGAAGGGTAAATAAAAGGAAATAGGTAAAATAAATAAGCGCTAGGTGAAATGTTGCACTACGATAAGATTATCATACAGAAATAATGCCTTTGTTACACCAAGTGTACAAGCCATGAAACAAAAAGTTGAGGAAGTCGAAGCTACTCATTTTTTGCCTTTTTCCTTACCCATAATCAGTTTTGACAGCTTACCCGAAGAAACAAATTCTGCAAGTTATTGCAGAGAATGAAATGATGCATTGGTCTGTTTTCATTCAATGAAAGGGGGTTCAAATTATTTCTTGCAGATGGCTGCGAAAGGGATAGCAGTGTCCCATTATGGTAAACGCGCTGAGTATTACGGGGGCCACGATAAGTTTCCTCATTATTACGTTGTCTTAATTACATCAAAGCGTATCTCCTATCAAGAAATCCGGATTAGGCAAACAAAACATATAGCGCTCGTTTCCAAAATATTTTACCGTTACAATATATTCTGTTGCATATTTTCCAACGACTGGTTTCTTGAAAAATAATAATCAACCTTAAATTTTTACCGCTATTATTTGGTTTGCCTTTTGTTATCTAATCCGTTTTTATTCTGTCTTTTATTAGGTTTTGTCTTAGTTATTAATATTTACAGAAAAATGATAAGCAAGGTTTTCACGGTTTCAACAGTGTTTTTCGTGGTCGTGTCTTGGCTGGTAGTAGCTGAATCAGCAGGTAAGTGTTACGGCATTTCATGAGTACAAAAATTTCTTCATAACTTATTATCTATAGCACGACTGCAAAGTGCAAACTAATCTTCTGTATATTTTATCTTGCTACTTTCATACATTGTAATGATAACCTGAAAAACACAAATATTTCCTTTTATTCTCTTCCTCTCCAATTAGGCGTCACAATACACCTTTCATTGCATTTGTCCTCTCAAGCCACAACTGCTATACACCGTTGTGATTGTTTTATAAACTTTAAAAATTGCGTACTCTTCACTTATGCCGACGTTTTTATGTTCATAGTACTATTTGAACTATGTTTCTGCAGTTACTCCAGCCAGCATACCACAACAAGGCATTGAAAATTTAGGTGAGGAAAATTTTCTGTCCAGTGCAAGTGAGAAAATTTACTTAAACAAATTGTTGCATTAATATTATGGCAAAGAATCGAATTGTAATGCCAAGAATTTTTCATCCCTTTAGTATCAAAATTGCTGTGTAGTTTCTGCATTCGCACTGCTGAAAAACCATACACGGATTTGCAATTTTTCAGCTACCACGGGAAGCAGTGCCCAAATAACAGAATCTAATGTTATTGCAAACAACAATATACCCATACTGACAGAAAATGATGCCTCATCCTCAATTTCACCAATGGTTTCAACAGTAGAGGACTTAGTGTTGATTGAAACTACAGCACTTGACACGCAGGAGAAAGGAACATTGGAACCGATCTCTGAAGAACTAAAAATAGAAAACAGCTCCGCTAGTATTGCAATAAATGATCAAAACGAATTGACTTTGCAGGAAAGCAATATTCCCTCTATATTGAGCACACAAGATGAAGTTACAATTACAAACGATGAGGTTCCAACAATGAACGACGATGCGGATCCAACAACGAACGACGAAGCGGTTCTAGCAACGAACGATGATGTGGCTCCAGCAACGAACGATAAAGAGATTCCAACAATCAACGGTGATGAAGTACCATCATCAAGTGATAATGACATAATTGCAATTTCTGAAATCCCCGAGTCGCTTTCCCCGAAAGGTGGATGCTCTACGGACGATTTCGCATGTATCGAGTTCTTGAAAGCAACAGCAAAGCAAGCAACTGCTGCCTCATCGGTTATTCCCATAGCTGAGTTAGCAGTAAATCGTGTGACCATTTCAATTTCAGCACTACTTGCGTTGACCTGTTTGTTATTTCTTTAAATAAAGTACTTAGTGAAAACGCATCAGTCCCAATTGCACCGCACTACCTAACTAAAATTGATTCTTGTAGGTTTGTATTTTTTATTTTTGTTTTTATTAAAGCCTGTAAAACGAAACGAGAGGACAATTTGCCAATTCAGTAATTGATGCATGTTTTCACTTTTGCTTATAATGGATAGCTATATTTCTGCAGAAAAGTGGATAATTTTGTTATACATTTTATTAACTAGTTAGTGATGTAATACGTAGGATTTCGTGTAATTATAGTATTTCATATTTTGTAGTAGATAATGTAAGAATAGTGGTACTCTAGGTATGTGTTACGCTACTTTTAAAAGAAAAGGTGGAAGCAAGGTAAAAATAAAATACTTCATAACGATAGTTTCCAATAATAAATAGCTTACCACTAAGTTATAAATTGGGTAGTTGTTTCTTTGGAAAATCACCGTGCTAACTATTAGTTAGGAATGTGGCATACAAGATATAAATAATACAACTATAATGACACTACAGGACGATCCTTTTCAACCTTTCGATGACAAAATAGATGGTACCAAAGTTCTTGTACATTTCGTTGCATTTCCTTCTATACTCGCTTTTTTCAAGACTATTCTAACTCCTTTAATTGAAGGGGCAATACTAAAATAGATGAAATTATGTCTAAAATTGTCCGAGTATAGCAGAAATGGCATTATTCACTACAGCAATCGACTTCTGTAAAGCTATGCCCCGTAATGTAAAAAGGCAGAGTCAAATAGAGCGCATCTACCTCAGTTTCCTGTTACTAACTTCTAGGTCAAAAAAAATGAGCTGAACCATCTTTTGTTGTGCAATTAAGAATTGCAAGCCCACCAAAAAAAACTAACTCATCTAGGTAGTTCTTTTTTTTTCAAACGCGTTAGCAGATATAGCAATCCAAATATTCAATATCTAAGTTGTCATGTTATAACTGGTTTTCAAACACTTTAACTTAATGGTTAGTCCCCAATTTTCTCTACGATCTAGAGCGTCGTCCAATTTACAACGTAGGTGAAGGTCGTCAATTTCTGAAAGTATTTTCGTGCTCGTGTCCCCTGCTTCGAGTGACTGGGTTGCAGAAGCGTAATTGTCTCACCATAGCAACCATTTAAAGGCCTTGCTACTTAAACAGTATGATTTTTAGTCAAATTTTGCTATTCTTGAAACCAATTATAAATTTTTATCTCTATTTCTAGTTGATCAATAGGCAAAAGTTGAATGTTGTCCTGCAAATAGAATTTTAGCAAAGCTTTTCAGACTCAGACAAAATTTCATCAAATTTCAGAGAAAGTTTGATTATTGAATAATTTGTGTGCTTCTAGCCACTTGTTTTGTAAAACGTGAGATTTAGTGTACTTATTAGTCTTCAGGTTTTCGCCAATAGATAGCTTGTTTCCGGCTGACTCTATCCCGCTCTTTTCGTGAATAAGTTAACTAGTTGGTTAATGCAAATTCTTATGCAAATTTACTTATTTAAGTTGTGCTGCTTTAAGAAAAAACTTATGATTAAACTATATCGACAGGAAAAACAAAAGCTGGGAGTAAAAGAGGAAGAGAGACATTTATAAGCATTAATTAATAAATTACCTCACTCAACTTTCTATTCGGAAAGAACATAGAAGGCATAGTCTGTGACACGGGAGCTTATCAAACCGCTAGACGTACTATATGTTTTATTATTGTGTTAAATTCCGTTTCCTAGGATCCTATTTGTTAAGGATTAATTTCATAAACTAGTTTTACATTCTTTTGTTGTAACGTTTCTCCCCTTTTTCCCCTTTTCATTACCATATTATGAATTCATCGCTACATTGTGAAATGTATAAATATTAAGTTATGGTTACAACGGTCTAGCACAGATATTTATTCGTGATGTGTGGCAATAGTAGCATTAATAACAATAACACATGTTCTTCCCTAACACACCACCAGCACAACTCACCCAGCACTTGTGGGTAGAACAACGACAAATAAAACGTATCTAAACTGAGTATGTTTTATTTTCCAATCTTTTCATTGCAAGTAGAAAATTGATAATTATTTTAACTATGATTATATAATCCTCCTTTTCATCTTTTACCCCTAGTTTTGTTTTTCCTATTACGATAGTTATTCGCAAGTTTTCTTATAGATTTACAACTACTGAGTTAAAAAATATACAGAACTCGTATTAACTACTTAGTTTACTTAGTCGTGAAAAGAGCAAGATATAGTCAGCCGGAATCGAGTTATCGATTGGCAAAAACGTGGTGATTAATTATAGCACAAATCCTCGTTTTGCATAGTCTGCCTAGAAAAGTTTATTATATCTTTTTGATCTCTCCTCAGGTGCTGGGTAAGTTGTGCTGTTGGCGTAGATATGTTAGGAAAGAACATGTGTGCAGTAGTTATGAACGCTACTCTTGTCGCATGTTACGTATGAATATCTGTGCGAAGCCAATGTAACTCTAATTTTTCATTTTATATTTTTCACAATATGGCAATGAAAGGCAAAAGGAAGGGAACATTAACATACAAGAATGCCAGAACTAGTTTTCCTACTTACTCACTAGCACAAAGGAATATAGGAACACCTAATTTAACGTAACAAAAACATATAGTGCGTTTAGCGGTATGACTATTTCCGTGATACATGTTTTATTTTATTATGGTTAGTTCTTATATGTCGAGAGCATTCCAAGATGAATCAGGCACATATTTTAGAACAATTAAATATTTACAGCATAATTAACACGTTAAATTGACCACATAGTAAAATAATTTTTGCGATTGCTGATGTGCCCGGACAATTTTAGGCACAAATAGCATATCGAGGAAAGCAAAGCAGGCATACAAGTATGCATGGGTTGCAATATCAATCACGGAGAGCAAATGTCCACAGAAATTAACATGAACGGACTATTATGAAGATACAAACGATGACTCTGACGATCCTTACAATTAATTTTATTAGAATTTCTGTTGTTATTTTCGAATTGGATGATTTCTACGATGAATTATTTTCTTTTCTTACGAATAGATAATTCAGTTACAATTTCTGCTTTTCGTTTCACATTGTGTGAAACGTCCAGTTTTGATTTGTTTAATGATTTGCGATTGGCTTTCACCAGTAAGGAGGGTTGGCGGAGCTCATTACAAATTCTGTAATTATTTTACTTTTTCATAAATTACTTTGAGCGCTAACTTTCGATAAATTAATTTATTTTAGGTCTGCTAGTTTTAAGTTTACTTTGGAGGATTAGGGGTTCTGGATCTGCGTTAAATTCCGGGTGTATCAATTGCTAGCAGGTACAGAATGATTCGACTAGGATCCAAGTGGCTGCAACTGATTGCAACTACAAGTTTAACTTTTTTGGCCTTAAAAATAGATGATGAAGGAGAGGGTTTAGGGACAGGGAAGAAAAGTAGCTTTGTTGAGCTCTTAGTAAGTCTTGCGGTGATAATGAGCAAAATATTTTTTACCTTAATTTTAAGTTACCCTAGTAAGTAGGAGTTTGAAATGAATTATTTACGGTTCATTACTTCAAAATGGTCAAGTTGTACTTCATAATTTCACCATATTGCCAACGAAATCATTTTTTCATTGAGTTGCTCTTTACTGAATTGAAAGTAGATGCATGCAGATCTCAAACTTTTTATTCATCTCTCATGTAACAAGGGTAGATTTCGTATAAATATAGTTAGGTATTATTTTGGTTTACATTATTAAATAATGTTGCAATGATCTTAAGCTAACCTATTGAATGAAATCTTGCAGCAAATATATTGTTGATGATCATGTCCCTACTCTTAAGGGACGTGTTAGAACTAAGTGAAAGCGTTGGTATTCCAGTGCACACGAATAAGAACGAAGTCAATTAGTACTAATCACTTATTCCCAAAGTAGTAGAGAAGAATTCCTTAGTGTTACAAATAAGAATAACAAGATGGGTGAGAAGGAATAGTTTGTTCTTATCTTAGGCAGCAGTTCTTTTCAGTCATAGTTAATTTTGGTGAGTAATTTTAGTTCAGTTTCGGTAACAGTTAATTAATGTTTCGATTTTAACTTAGAATATTTATTGCTTTCATCTAACATTTCGTCGGTTAAGAATGAATGCTATTTAAATTTAGTCATTAATTCGTCGTCCTTTTGGTTCGCGTATGATACTTTGAATTATGTAAGATAGTTATATATGTTGATCTATCTTCATAATCAGGTTACTTTAGTTAATCTCATATTCTCTATAACCTCAAAGCTCTTATTAGGTAAGTTTTCATGTTACCGTTATTTCTCTTCTTTATCCTCCTATATCAAGGTAAGACTCTACGCTACGCATCTTACTTAAGAAAAGCACTACGATTCCTGATTATTCACATCACTTAGCTAAGAAAGAACTAGCGACATAAACAAGTAGCATACAATTATTACATCTCATTTAAGTTATGTCAAATGTTGGTGAAAATTGTCAAGGAATCCCAAAATTAGACCCCTGATATAAATTTTCTTGAATCTAATTAGAAAAGCCGCACTAATATGTATACTTATTACACTAAAAGGACTATTTTCATTTTGCCCTGGACTGTGCATTAATTAATATGTTTTTATGTTCCCTAACTCGGTCGTAATACATGCGGAAAATGCCAACTCGAGACTGTCTTTGCTGCCGGCTTTTTCGCTGTACTTACTCACTCTCACATTGATCTATACAAGCTGGGTGAGGGAATAGTGCAACTTAAACAACCATACGTAAACATTCATCAAGAGGAGGCCATACATCGAAGAAGGAGAAGAAGCTGTGGTCATGGAGGGGGGTATGAAATATTCATGAGGAAATCCGTGAATAAGTCGTAGATTACCTAAAAATTGAAGGCAACACTAGTTTTTTTATTAGAAAAATTAACAGTGCAACTCAATCTAACGTGTGAGCTATTTGTGAATGGGCACGACGGTAATCTCAGGAACTAGATAAGTAGTCCTTTCTATTACAGAGAATACCCCTTCTAATGTTACTTTTCTTATGCATCCCAAAACGATTATATAAAACATCTAGGTTCTTAATGTAGTAACAAGGAAAAACCAAATCGTTTCTCAATGTCAATTACGGGTGTATGACTTCCCCATGAACTAACATTTTGGCGTATCGGGTGCACTGAACGTCGATTCTGCAATGCTTTTTCGCTACACTACATAGTACTACTGCGTCCGCACACATAGGGCTGTGCGGCCGACAAGCCACATCTCACGTAGTTGTAATATTTTTCAGCAGCAAATATTCAAAACAGTAAATTACTAGTACTTGCGTATACTTATGAGAGCGCCAATAGATACAGTTTATATGAAAGCCCCTCCCTATCTATGTGTCACTATCCTTCGTGTCATTGATGTGGAAGAAACATCAGTTATCTTTACCTGCTCTTCTGTTCGGTACTCTTGCTTTGCATCATTCACGTGTTAGCTATAACTAACGAAATTAGTATTTAATCAAGAATCGTGTATTTTTTTACATTTGTTTATATCAGTATGTAAGTTAACATGTAGAGTGTTGATTCATGGTGGCAACTATTCTTCTCCTCATATCGTGATTGAAGAAAACGTGAGGGTTTGATATATGGCTTAGCTTTGAATTTAGTACTAAATCTGATGATTAACTTTACTTGTTTGGCTGCAGATAGCATTGCCACCTGATGCGTGCAATTTTTAATGAGTTAAATCCGTTGGTCAAGTTTCTATTTCTCTTCTCCGTCAGGCGTACTCGTGTTGAGAAAGAATATCTTGATAGAGGCAGCAAGGTTTAAAAGCTATATCTTTGACACAACCCAGGTTAATGCTTCTTTCACGTTACATTTTTCCGTGTGTGATGTAAAAGTTTTTGTTGACATTTCGTGTGATATTGTGTTTGTCTAGGATACTTTGCAAGATTCTTTGTTTGGCACAGTCAGTTGTATTTAACCATGAGACAAAACGTTAACAAAGTTAAAGATGGGGTGGAAGGTCCTTACAAATCGCCAGTTTTATTATATATTCCTAACTTAATTGGTACAATTTATGATTTTCTTTGTTTGCGTCGTCACAATTCAAAGTGCAGGGCTGTTTTTTCAAATTATTTATGTTATAGGATATGTCAGAGTTCTGCTATTGCTGTTCGCTATGTTCTTTGCATATTCCAACTGGATTGGCTTTGTGATATGCTATATTTCTAGTCAAATTCTTGATACAGCTGATGGATGGGCTGCTCGGAAATTTGGACAAGGTTCGTTCCAGTTTTGCAGCGACTAATTTAGCATCTGTGCAGAAAAAACCATTTGATTCGTGCTCCTACTCACATTACCTTCTTTGTGCACTTAGTAGAAGTCATTATCCTCAGACTTGAACACGAGTGTAGCTATACTATCATTTTAACTACGCTGTGTGAGAGTTTTTTCATCTTTGTTTGATTTTGATTGTAGCGAATAATTGATGCTTTACTTTTACAGAAACTCGCTTCGGGGCAGTTCTTGATCAAGTGACAGATCGGTCAATACTTCATAAAATTTTAAACTATTTAGATATTTCCTTATCTTATTTCTAGACTGAGGTTTTTGTTGCTGTGCGCCTAAAAAATTCTTTCGTTGGCATTTCTTTACTGCAATTGGACTTAAATTATTTTTAAGATTTGCGTACTGTGATTTGCTCATTTACAGAATTTCAACAGTTCTATTGTATGTTTTAAATTCCCAGATATACCCTAGTCATACTACAGGTTTTTCCTTGATACCTTCTGAAAAATATTTAAATGTCATGATAAGTTTTGGGTATTTTTCATGTTTTTAGTTTCAATTTCATTTTTCGAAATGTAAGATGGTTTTTGCATCTTCATTGTGTGTTCAGCATTTTTCCTAATTCTCATGACGGATCTCGGAGGGCATTGGTTGCATACTTTTGGGTAAACAAAGTAAAATTTGCAGAAATAGCAAACTTACTAATTTAATGTTTTACAAACTTTGTGACGTAATTGTAATTTCTTGACAAAAACGTTGATTTCTTTTTCCTAGCCTGATGACAAATTGCTCATCCTCTTTTTATTATTCTCCATTAAATATTTTAATTGTAATATTGTTTGTCTCGCTTGCTAGGGCTGCCTTGGCTGGTTCCGCTACGCATAAACGAATACCTGGTAAAATATCATTGCTGAAATTATACTATGAAAGCCGAGGTGAGTATATTCCATCTTTATGTCTAAACTATAGTAAACAATTCTCTCACTTTAATATTCTTGTACCTGTCGATGAATTCGTTTCAGTTGTTATGCTAACATGCATAATTGGCTACGAAGGTTTTTGGCTTTCTTTATTCCTCTTGAGTCAGATTGGAAAGAACCATATATTATATGATCTAGGTAAAGGAATTGTTGTGAGCAATACGATAGACATTTGCAATTACATTTCATTTGTATCACATATTTGCAAGCTTAATTCTTATTTCAAATTTAGATTCAGTTAATGCGATTTATGTTTTTGCAGTACTTTTCCTACTCTATTGCGGTTTCCCTATTGCAATTTTTAAGACTGTAAGTTTATAAATGGGTTAGTATGCGCAATTTCAGCCGCAGAGGGCATTAAGAATAATTTGAGTTAGCTTTGTTATGTTACTTTTTCCAGTACACAAACATACATCAAGGCATACACGGAGCTCTTGTCCTAGCTGCATTGGATGAGAAGAGCGTCGCTTAATGTTTCACCTCGTGTGAGATGACTACCTTATTTCCAGAAATTCACATTTTGAATTTGAGAAAAAAGGTAAATTCTCTATGCAGGACTTGAAAATTCTTTGTAAAAATAGAATTTTGATCTTTCTGGAATCTTGAGGATCAAATTCGCTATGAAACTATTCTAGCAATTCTCCCGTTGTTCAGACTTATTCGTAAAGCAGTTGTTTTTGATGCTTTATCACGGCTTTTGACTCGCTCTCTGTCTCAATCGCATCTCCATTCTTACTTACGTAGTATCCTTTTATAACACATGCTTTAAGGGTAAATTCATTAGTTGTCATCAAATTATTTTGTGTGTTTTCTAAAGTTTGTTGAGCGTACTATTGATGGAGTTTTATGCGTTTAAACATTAGGGATTGATTGCTAGTTTACTTAGTAAGTAATGCAGTAACTGTTTTTCAGTTGCTCTTTTCACGCAATCATCCATGTCCAAGTATTCTTGTAGCTATGGCCATTGCGAAAACTTAATGATTGTTCTTTGTTTGCTTGCGGACTTGACCGATCATGACTCTGTAAATACGAGAAAACGAGATACAATTTAACATTAATTTTACAATAGACTTAAAGCAAAATGAAAATTTTTCAAGTACAGTGTTTTGTTACTGCTTCAAAACCTTCCACAACCTACCATCACTCAAGAATTTTTCTCATTTTTATGCAGTGCCGCAAAATTTCTTTTATTCTAGTTTTGTTGAACCTCGTTTTATTCTAATTTTCCTTATTTACGATAAATAGGTTATTTTAATGCTAATTTTTAAATGTCTAAGAAAGGAAATGAAAACTTTAATATTTACTTTACGTTTCGTAGCGCAACGATGTTTGTTTACCTTGTGTCCATGATCCATTGCTATTTGCCCTGTATTCTAAAGTAATACCTTCTAGCAGTATTGCTAGTTCTTGAAGTAATAACCAGAAATGTAGCAAATCTATTCCTGCAAAATTTTTGGTATAGTTACGCATGTCTCTTTCCTGAATGCTCCACAAGAGCTTCAAGTCACGAACAGTTAAGGTCCTTTCACCCGTTGGTAAAGCATCAAACTGACTTGAGTTGTTGAAGTTGTCTTGGTTCGCGCAACTAAAGTGACGCTTGCATGTTCGCCGCATTGATTTTACGGATGACTTCAGTGGGTCCTGGGTTAATTTTATGCTTCCATCAACTCCTGTCTTCTTGCAAAAAGCTAACCATCTCTCACATGTTAAAAAGAGAGTTTCAGGGAAATTGGTTGCTGCTTGAAACAGAGCACGGCACTTGTCAAGCATGGTACCGCCAGGTGGCAGGGTACACTGGTGCAAATCTATATCAGACCAAATGCAATCCAAGTGCCCTACTAAGTAAGAAGATGTATTTGTTGGAGTGAATTTATTATGCGCGCATATGGCGCACTCTATTTTTCTTTTAAGCCTGACACTGGGAGTCAACATGATTGTTTTGGTGCCTTGAGGAACCGTTCTCTGGAATTCTTGTCTAATCATCCTTATAGTGGTCTGTAAAGCAAGATTTTACAAACAATTTTTAGTAATGCCATTCGCCTCTGTAGTATAATATTAGCGTGCGGTAGGTTTTTTTAAGACAAAAATTTTTCCCTTGACAGTCACCATCTTACTTACCCAGAAGGAATGCTTGAATTTTTCAGACCTGTAAGTCTTCTCTGCATCGTTAGAATTGTGTGAAGGACTTTGAGAGCATCTATCTGTAAAGATTTTAGTTACAGGGGTGTGTAATTACGGACAGCATTGCCAGTTTGAAGAGGAACATAGAACTCAAGGGTAAAATCGCAATAAATTTGTACTAAGTTGATAAAAAGGAAGCATAGAAAATATATTAGTAATTTTCACGCGATGGACTAGGTTGATTCACTATTCCGCGAAGAAGAATTGGCATAGCAAGCAGTTGGCCACTGCAGAAATTTGTGCAGTTTTCTCATTATTATATTTTGTTCCTCGAGGTGTTGTCATCAGCGTACTTGTGCCTTCTAGTTCATTTCTCTCTCTTTAAGGAAGGTATAGCACCTATTGTAATAACCTTGCCAGTTGCTTACATTGCTCTATTTTTACAAAGATGTTCCTTCACTAGTTTACAGGAATGCTCACTTTGCTGCGTTGGCTTCTTTTCATCATTGTAAAATAAATCATTGTGAAACTTATGGCATATTTCCGTTGTTTTATCTTGTTGATAGTCGCACGAATGAGTGGTCACGAAAGTTTTCGCATCACAACAGTTAGTAGAACTACTGTCCTGTTTTTGTTTCAAACAAAAATAAACAATAAGTAATGCCTCGGTAACTATGGGTACCTTCAGCTGCTGATCTGCAAAATGTCGTTCGCTAATGATTTTTCCATTGGAAGATTCTACGTCAAAGTCTGCAGAACAAATTGTACGAACTATTGTTGTAAAGATTCTTCGATCATAGCATAGCAAAGCAAATACCAGCGCGTAGAGATGGATTTGCATTAACTTCAAGTAACCACGCTCGATGATTCCTATCCAAGAGAATGTCTAGGCCAATTATTTGGAAGCATTTAATTGATTTTTCTATTGATTTTTTGTCGAAAAAACTGTAATGGAGTTTCAACAATGGTAATAGTACAGTAAGTACCCCATTAGCAATTCGTTTTATTTGTTCCCAAACATAATTCTTGTCCACACCTGTAGCATGAGCAAGTTTTTTGATGGATACAAAGCGTGGTAGCCTCATTAGAAAAGAGAATTTGCTATCACGTAATTTAAAGAACTAAGCAACAATCATGGCTGATAGTTCTATGGGACAAAAATTTTAACTACTTACCTTGAGTTGTTAATTCTTCTAAAATGTCATCAAGCAATCGTTTGTTCCCATTTTTATCATGTAGATTCGCCGAGTGCACGTACTTTGGATGAGCTTTATTTACGGCATAATTTGTAAGGTGAATAAAATGATTTGCTACATTTCTTTCAGTTGGTATATCATATTTCTCAGCGCATATTCTTACCATTCCTCTACGACAAATAAATGTTTTGATAGGTGAAGAACCAACTATGAGTAAATACACACGTAGATCAAATTTTCGCCCATTAAGAAGAAGTGGCTGAGAAATGTAGCGTTGTACAATGTGCAATTTGTTTTCCCTGCAGATTTCAGTGCAATTTTGATTCAATTTTGTAAAAATGTGTACGCCACAACCTTGAGAACCTCCATCTGGCTTAAGGACATACGTTGACGGTTGGAATACAAGTCTTTCATGACGATCCGTGCAAATATTCGAATTGCAAAAGAAATGCTTTTTCGAAATTGATATTGAGCTTATTTTTGCGCGTCCTTGATTGTAGATTGTTTCTGCTTGCGTTAGTGAACACCGACTTTTTTCGAATTCCTTAGTTTCCTCAGGTAGTAACCAGGTGTCAGGAAAAAATGAAAAATCCTCGGGAAATACTTTTTTGTGGGCTTTCAATAGTTTAAAAAAATAATGTTTTGTAACAAAGCCATGCATTGAAGGAAAACGATTTACCACTAGATTATTTTCAGGAAAACTATCAAAACCGTTATCTCCAATTGCACCGCCTAACCAAGTAATGCCACCTATGCGGTAACTCAAAAAATGTATGCAACTATTACAGCAGAAACAAATTTAGCATACCAACTGTTGAATTTAATTACATGACATGGAACTGTATTTTTACAACAGTTGGACTTATTTGACGTTTTGTCGATTAATAATTAATTCTGTACCATTATTTAAAAAGGTTTCCACACATCGCCATCCGAGGGAGAGAGAGCATAGATGTATTAGGTTCTTTTCTTTTCCAGCCGCTTCCACGTTTACAGTTACCACACGAGCAGTAGAGGTACTCTTAAACTTGCTCAATACTTCTCCCATTCGATAGAAAATTTGTTTAATAAAATTGTGTTAACAACAAAAATTTTTTGTATCAACGTAGAATGGAAAAACTATCACTTCTCGGTTTGCCTAGGTAGGCCAACAAAAGGAGTTAATTCAATTTTGATGTGCCATCGTCAAGTCATACGAATTAGTTTTAGTGTAGCTTACAAAACAAAGTAGAAAGGTTCTAACACAACAAAAATTTGCGCTATAAGATTCACTATCGATGAGAAGCTGGGAGTGGAAAACATTAAGCAAGTAGTTGCTTCACTTAAAACCGATGAAGGAAATAGTGGAAATGAAAATAAAAAAGTTGCAAGAGTTGTAAATATGAGGTTCTGAAAAAATCATGCAAAATGCAACTAAAATCCCAAGCAGATGACCGAAAATTAACAAAAGTATATTTAGTCCAAAAAAATGAAATGAGCCAATAGCTCAAATTCTCAGGTTCTATTTCATGCTGTAATGTTAGTTGCCATGTAATGGCGGAGAACCACTAGTTGTTGAGGAAGGCACTCGGTTCTGAAAGAAGAAAATAAAGCATCGATAACGCAAGTTTCGTGACACTAACAAAAATTATAAGAGCAAACACATCGTATTTAACAATTAAAAGATGAAATCAATATAGATCTGCTTGCTTAAAGTATTATTAGTGGAACCTGCAAATTGGACAAGTTGACGTTTGTGAGCACCATTTAGAAATACAGCTCCAACAAAATATATGCCCACAAAGAGTGCAAGTAGGAATAGAGTAGTAGCTTAAACAAAGCAAGCACTTTACTAAAGAACCCTGGTTTCCTGATAACAACGTGTCAAGTATATACATATTGAAAAAAAAGACAAAATATGTGGAATTATGAAACAGGAAATTAGTACTTTGTGCATCCGGAGAGCACGGAGAATTTCCTTTAGCAATAGTAGCCAAAGTCGTTACGCATTTTGTATCTAGTGAATCTTCCTTTAATATGGGAGATGCCAGTTCTGGTGTAATTAGGGGATAAAGGTGAACGGTTTTCCAGAAACTAAGTGCTACTTGAAACAACAGGAAAAAGGGAAGAGCTTTGTTGCGGATCCCCGGATGATGAACCGTCGAAACAAATAAGTATCTGATGTTCAGTAACCTGTAAATGTGTTTCAAGATTTCTAGATATATACAACATCAAAGGCACAGCCATCGAAATATGCTAGAAAGCTACCTTTTTGAAATGTGAAAATACTCTCCTGAAAGAAAGAATTGTGCTACATGCAACCGATGAACATCTGAAAGACAGATGCACACATTAAGGAGCCTGAGCAATCTATACTTAACACAAGATAATAGTCCCCTACGTCCTCAATTGTAGACTTGTAACATTTCTAAACGAAAGCTTAGTACTAGGGAGAATAGTTTCTTCAACAGTCTTCAATATATATGCAAGCCATGGGAACGTTCGCGTATTTGCCAACCTTATATATATGCAGAACATAAATAGCCTGCTTATCACATGCAATATCAATAACGAACTAATATATGCAAAACCGCTTACGTTAAAATAAGTTGAAACAAGTATTGAGGGATTAACTGAAAAAAAATCATGGTAAGACGTCTATAATAGAATGGCTGCAAACCTGTTGTGCCATCAACCTGAGCATATGAGCATTGAGTACATATTTTGTAAAAATTTCCAATACCTCAAACAGGAAAAATCAAAATAAATGACCTGAATGAGATCGCAATATTCTTCTCCAAGGGTATTTTTTCCTCCGACAGTGGTAAGAATATAGTATAGCGCCTCGGATGAAATATTGATTTCTTGTCTCCACTTTTGTGCCAGTGTCGATATGGGAAAAGAGGTAGGAATAGTCGCAATAATTGACCAAAGGTATTCGCGCATGACAGCTATATAAAATTCATCTTTTTGACAGCAGCGAATTATATCTGATTGGTTGGCATAGAAAAGTATGGGCCGTTGATGGGAAAAACCAAACGTGTGAGGCGACTTTGAGGAGTCTTCCATTACAGGAAAAATTCTTTCTTTTGAAATGTCACTACACAATATGAAATATTCCAGTATCTTGGCGGGTTATTTTTCACTTGTTGTTAGATTCAGTATAATTCTTTCGAATTGTATTTCTAAGCATCTGAGAGATATAGTTCTTCATAGTCTTAAAAACTGCTTCTATCTTGAATCATTACAGGGATAAATCAGAATTGTGCCCTTGCTATATTTTCTCCTTGTGAAGTGCAATTGTGGCGGAGAAGCTGTGATCTCAGCCATGGCATTGATTTCAGACAGTTGCATGCAGTACAGAAGTTGTCTGAGGTTAGCATCGTCGCGAGAAACTCTTGCATACAGATGCAACAAAGAAGAATTTATTCGAATGTAATTGAAGGGAACCGTCAACGAATTCCTCTATGACATAATTTAACTTTTCACCTGGTTATGATCGCACCTAGCGATTGCTACTACTGGACTTCTCTTATTTCCAAGCATATTAACTTTACACAATATATCAAACCTGTTAGTCAATGCGGATAAACTAAAGCCAGATTTCGTTATGGGATTTTGGTTTGTTTTCTTCTTACGTCGCTCGTTTCTGTATTGTATTTGAGACTGAGTATAATCTTGTGAGAATGCAAATTTTATTCTTATCCTGGTTCTTTTCTCCTAGTTTTGAGCTCAGCTTCGGGATTTTTGAAACATATTAACAAGTAAATGAATTCAGCTGAATTGTATTTAAATATGTGATCAGGCAATCCGGTGCATTTGCTAAAGAGCACATAGGAGTATTCGATGACATGTCACCGACAATTATTTCTCTCAGGAAAAAAATAGAAGAGAGAGAGCAATAATTTTAAATGTTGTTTTACTTGTATAATTAATTCCTAATGTATCTTGAAATATTCAAAATTTTCATTGTGCTGAACTTTTGGGCTGGACTGAATAGTTTTACTTTTTTTAATGTAGCTTCATTTTTTAGTTGAGGCGCTGAACGGGAGTTCGGTAGTTAAAATTCAAACAGTAAACCTATGTCTACTGCTTAATTAGTTTTTCTTTCTTTAGGTTATAAACCCAAACATAAATAATCTACATGAGCAAAACGGAAATTGGCTGAATTGAAATAGCTGTTGTAGCAACACATCTAACTCCAAACGGATGTCTAATTGGTACCTCGTTTCCTGAAGGTGATATCCTTATTGTAAATTAAAACATTCACAATTCAGCGCCTATAGGTAGAATGTTTTCTATTCCAAAAACAGAAATCAATAAATGACAAAATTTCTCTTCCCCAAACTTTACCATAAGTTCTTCGAAAATGGTTGCATCCCAAATACATTGCACTCGTTCTATAAGAAAAGGGAAAAGCAATGACAAAGGTGCTATACATGAAAGCAAGTAAAAATATGTGAACAAAAATTGAAGAGTAAAGATGGTGACACAAAACCAAGTAGCAGTAAGATTATCAGAAGGTAGTCACTACTGCATCCCAGAATCAACAAGTCGATTCAAATACAGGTGAACGCAACAACTCAGAAGCTAGAAGGATGTAGACAAAGAAATCAAATATAGAACAACTAAACAAACAATTAATTTGAGAAATTTGAGGGAAAACTAAATTACGCATATGTTCAAGCAGCTAAATAGAAAAAAGTAACTTCATAAGCAGAAAGAACATTTTTCAAAATTGCATTTGCAGCATTTTATTTTAGTAATAAAATTAATTCAACCTCGTTCCAAAGCTTGCGATTTCACATACACATTCAATAATGAGCATTCATGAAACAAAGATATTCACAATTGCTTTATGTTGTAAGGCTAGCAAAAAGAAATTATAAGATAGAAAAGTAAATAAAAAAAGGTTATTCCACCATACACAATACTTCAGAAAAGCAAAATCAGTATTTACATTTCCTCTAGTGAAATTAAAACGGCTGAATAGTCTTGGTAGCATTAGATGTCTGAGAATTCCGAATAGATTTATGGACGTGAGTGTCCCCTAATATTAATTTGTCCGACAGTATATGTTCTTTTATGTAGTTAAACGCATCCAGCGGCTCATCTGTAAAAAAGAGTTGATTTCGATCACGTTCCGAGATAGTTCCATATTCGACCATAGCATCAAAATTTATCACTTGCTTCCAAAAAGTTTCTCCAAAAAGGACAATTGGAATATCGCGTTTAAGCTTGCCTGTCTGTTTTAAAGTTAAAAGCTCCATCAATTCATCTAATGTGCCAAAACCACCAGGAACAGCTATTATTGCAACAGCTGTGTATGCCATCCAAAATTTCCTTGTAAAAAAATAATGAAATTCGAATGCCAAATCTGGATCAACATATGTATTCAATTCGGGTTCAAACGGAAGCGAAACACCCATTCCCATTGAACGCGCCCCTTCAACATCATGAGCTCCTTTGTTTGCTGCTTCCATCAAGCCTTTCCCACCACCGGTGCAGAGAGCAACTTGAGAAGGCATAGCAACATTTTCCACTGATTTTACATCAACGTTAAAATATCTCGCGAGAGTAGACCCTGTAGGGCTAGGAACTTCTCGTAAAATCCTGCTCAAAGCTTTTCGAGCCTCAAGCGTCTGAAACCAAGTCATCAACATTTTACAGAGCACGTAAGTTTTATCCCAATATTCACATAACTTCTCAATCCTACGCAATCTTTTCAGTTTCTGTTCGAGTTCTTCGATTCGAGCAGTGTCATTAGCGGCATTGGCTTCTTCCTGTTCTGCCATGGATTTCTTCATTTCAATTTCCCAATTGGCGCGTGAAAAACTTCTTGCAGAGCCGAATACCAGTAGCGTAAATAATACTTGAGCATTTCCGAGTCGATCCTGAACTTCAAGGTACTCACACAAAATACGAACATGCCGAGCAGACCTTCCGTGCATCCATTTGCTATTATCGTAAGATTTGATAGGATGAAGACCACTACGGCGCTTCACGAAACCATCAGGAATTTCGGCAGAGTTGCCCGAAGACAAGGACTGAGATGAAGATATTTCTTTCATCGCTTCAAGACTGCAGCAAGGCAACGGTATCCAGAGGCGCAAATGCCAGAACTAAAAGTGATAGCAGTATGCAAAATTTTAAAGACAGTTGAGGAAATGACAACAAATAAGTAAAGGTTGGAGTGTAATATTCTAACATTGTAAGATTGTTTTACCAGGAACGAAAAAACTCCCAATATGACAATTCGATACACATTAGCAGCTTAGCCAACGATTGCCGCGCACTGTTTGCTTTTTTATGAATCACTCGCTCGCTGAATGGTGTAAAGCAGAATAAAATCTACACATTGTGTGTTGGCAAAAGCAATCTCATTGTTACAATTGACCTTGAAGATCAAAAAGTAATTACAAGTAGTTGCCTTTTCCTGTGCTAAAATGTGGCTGAAATAGAATGTAAAATAATTTCTAAGAGGAGTTTAATGAGTATAAAAAAATAAATATGTGAGTCTACAAAATGTGCATTGGTGTTGCAAAGTCAAAGTGTAGCCTTAGGGATACACCGACTGTCCCCCCCTGATGTTCACTATGACGACAAGTGGCATTTTATTTGATAGAATTTCAGCATTAGGAAATTTTTAGTCTGTTTGTTCAGCATGGGCTTCGCTTGATAGCCTACATCGCTCCTCATGAACTATTCCATATAGATGCTCATTCTTTGATTAAATTTGTTTGCCAAAATAACTCTTCTTTTCTCATTGAATCGTAACTCCATATACAGTGTCAGCAACGGAAAAGTATGTCCGTACAGGGAATCAGAAAAAATATTTAAGCATGAGCTTCCTTTTGATACTCTACAAAAGACTCATACGCTAGGCTTTTCATGGTTACATGTAGTTATAATAATGAAAGAAAGGATTTCAAAGCTTATGTTAGCGATTCGACGACTTGCATAGATGGTAAGACGGGATATGGCAAGTACCGTATTAATCTATTGTAGCGTTTCTCAGTTAAATTTTCAATGTCATTTGGTAACGATGAAAAGGCATCCTTGATTTGTTGCGCAAAGATTTGATGCAAGCACTTGGAAAATGAGCATGGTACAAGCTCGAAAATGAAGTGCAAGCATATTTTTTGAGGAAATGAAATTTGATCAGACAGTCAGAAAAGAGATTAGATTACAATAAAAATGGAAACTAAATGAGACAATTCTATCAGTTATTCTCCTTCAAACAAAGACGAAATAAAACAGATTTGCTGCTACAATATTTTGTTGGTGTGGCGTTGCAGGTACCTCTACTTTTTTCCAGGCATTCCCTAGTATTTTCTTATGCACACAAGCATTCGCTACTCCGTGAGTGCTTCTAAAGTTGTAGCTTTCCTCTTAAGAAATATTACAAATTCCCGTCATACTATTTGCAACAAGTTGAAAGAAATTAAAGGTATGAAAGAGGGAAAGCTTTAGTAGGAGCAATTAGGCGTTTTCTCTACGTATCTGAAGAATTGAGGGTCGTAACGACTAGAGCTTATTCCATAATTTTTCTGGGTTTGAATAAAATTCTCTACAAAATTTGGTAAATTCATACAATAGAAACAATGGAGTAGCGAAAGCCTCGTTTTTTCCTCCTGCACTACTGAAGCAGCCACTACAAACACGATTACTCAATGGGAAAGCACGGATTTACTGTATCATCTTTTTCTTTCCCCATCGTAGTGCATTCGTAAAATAAAATTTGTTGAAGTTTCTCACTATATTCCTCTTGAGAGGGTTTCTTTTTAAACAATTCATTGGATGCATGCTTTCCGTCATTGAATCTGCTATTTCTTCTTGTCAGCTGAAAAGTTTTTCATTACTTTCTACAAGTTGCTTGATATTCCATGCCTTATAACGAATTGACCTGCTGAAAATCAAAGCAACGGTAAAGTGACTCCATGTAATTTCACTATTATATCCCTCTTTATCCACTCTTATTAATAGAATACTGCAATCATACTGCCACAGATATGTCAAATTATGAAGACGAATACTACAATTCTTTAAAATCTTCTTTAAATTATAAAAAGGGTTAATTAATTCTTGATTGTTAAATCTTAAACTACTTCGCGAGCGTTTGTGATTATTGTTGAATGATTGGCCTTCAAAAAAAAACGTTACCATCTCCGAATTTATGTGTAGTGGCCTATTATTTTATCATGGTTCTTAATTTTCACCTTAAAGGAAGCATTGCTGAAATCTCAGTTTGATGCGCTATATTTTGTAGTGTTGTAACTAGTTGTATCCTTTTCTCATTCAAAACAAATAAATTAACTTGATCACCCCTTCATGCATCCCCAGACTAATTTGTTTTGGTATCTTTTTGCTCTATTACTAAAACACTGTTGCACCTGCATGTCCTTGCTGAGCTCTAATTTTTAAAAAATGAGACAAAAGTATATTCATGGTAAAATTTCAAAGAGAGATCGTTGTTTTACAATTGCACTGCGACCAAAATATTTGAGAATGTGACAGACAGAACTATTTCTCAGCTTTTTCTGTGCTTTAGCAATACTACGGCTTTGGTTTTACTTGTATTATGAATTTATTCCTCATTATTTTTGCAATAAAAGTTTACCTCCTGAAAACTTTCAAAGGGTACAGGTTGGTTTATCGTCACATTATTTAATTACAATAAAACTAAATGCGAACAAGCTTTTGAACTGCTTTTGTATATTGATATTAATATTTTAAGTTCAGATAATCTTGTACAACTCTGCTTAGGGTGCTCATTGAATTTCTTGTTGCTCTTACTTACTTCAAACTTCAGTGACACCAAAGTGGAGTTTTTGAAGAGAGTTTTTTCTACCATGTTATGTCTGCTTGGTCTATATTTGATGTTTATCTTTAAAATCGTAAATAAAATTTCAGTTGAATGTTGGATTCTGCACATCTGTTGCTATTTTTCGTTATTTTGTCAATGATAACATGATAATACACAGTTAAAAGGGGGACTTAGCATGCACTATATTGCTTTTGATGCAACAAAGTTTGATATCTTTTGCATTGAATCTTATATTCTTACAACGCATTTTACTTTAATGGAGCTTTGGATAATCTATCTTCCTGTCTGTTTCTCTGTCTTATTCAAAAAGTGTTTAATATAATTTGTTGTTGAAAATGTAAATGCTCCGGGAGTATAAAATATATTATATGACTAAAATTTAATTTCGTATCTCACTGCTTTGCATTTCGTGTAGAGCAAACAGTTTTCAAATGTAGTAGAGAAGCCGTCAGCTTTCAGCCCTTCTATTATCAATTTTGATTATTTCAACATGAAATATGATCGTTAAGGATTTTAACTATTTAGTATACGTAGCTTTTTATCCTTTGAATGATGTAAAAATATTTTATATCAATAACAAGCTCAGACAAAACTAGCATTGTAGCGAAGGTCCCAAAAATTTGGATTTTTTCTCTTTTTCTTTATGAAAAACATACGATGTAAATAACTATGATAGTAAATAAATTCACAACTGCATGTTTTTGAACATATCTCAAAGTGATTTCTATCGTATAAATTTATTTTAGAAAAATTTTAATTTGATCGAATGGGAGTCCAGTGTCTGAGTTATCAATTTTATAAGAATTCTTTGTACGCTTGATGCAATTCTCACATTTTACTCATAAAGCTGATAAAAATGTTCATACATCTATAATGTTGCAATACGGTTCATTTTTAAGTTTTTCATAAGCTATTCCGTAGTAAAGTGTAAAAGAAAACAAACGTATCTATTCTTCATATTAGAAATTTGATTAAAAAACATAATCTTGCTTTGTTTTAGACCTAGGTAAAACTCTCAAGTGGATTAATACTGATGTAAACCTAAAAACTTGAAAATTAATGCTGTACCAGAAATAATCGGAGCATTGTGCTTTGTATAGTTATTGGAGAATAGAGAAAAGATATATCGAACGAGCTTCTTATCGGATGACTCTCTAATTTTTCTATCTATTTCTTTTCCAATTTTTACTCTATGTGTTGTCAAAACAGCTAGTTTTGCTATTCTAACATGAGTTTGCACAATATTTTTTATAATACATCCGCAATATAATTGGTGACGCATTTAGCATGGTTTTTTCTACATGTGTAGGAAAACACTGAAAACAGGGTATTTTTTGACAACAAAAAATCTAAAAATAACGATAAAAATAATAGAAAATTCTTGCATTTTTTTAGTTGCATGCACAGCCGATATTATCATTGTTTTAAAACACATACTTTTACTTTGAAGTAATGAGTGTTATTGTTGTAGTAACTACTCAAATATGCGTAGCATATCACCAAGAAGAGAAATGTTACATTCCTTACATGCTATCATTTAACAAACTTCAAACTTTTTGTACCCAAAATGGATGTAGCTTGTTGATTCTTCAAACCGTATATGCTCGAAAATGTGTTCATTGAACTTTTTAATAGTAAAAAGCAAAAATTTAATTATAAAACCTAAATTCTGCTAGTGTATACAATTTTGGGATTTTTAAAATACTATATTTAAAACTTTATAGATAAAAAAATGAAGAGCGTCAAGTATGATCATTGTAAACTGCAATATCCATGCCAATAGAAAGCAAACTTTTAATTAATCAAGACATTCTACATGCATGTAACAAGGATTAAACTGATCTAAAAAGCGTCAATAGGAAACAATGCGAGTCGCTGAATTTTATCTGAAAGAGATGCGCTATTAGGCAGCCTGCTTCTATTAAAAAAGGGCAACAGGACCCAAATTAACCAATCAGGGATTTTTGGCTTGTCTTATTATCATAGCTATTCATAAATTCACTTAAAACTTGCAACTTGTTCGAGAAAAACTTGATTTTGAGATAATTTACATTGCAGTGAAAGTCTATCGTTTTTAATAATATATTTCTCCGTAAGATAACGATATTATCTTTCCAGCCAAAAAAAGTACCATTTATGATCAGATTACCTTCAAATTTGAAAATAAATTTGGCAATTTTTTCTATTTATTGGACAATGCTTTGTGTGGAAACAAATTAATTTATTGTAACAATTTTGAGGCTGCAGCAAGTACGACGCTGGAATATGTTTAAAGTAGCCTTAGTATTATGGCTCTCTGAGCATCGAATCACACGATTTTTGATTATCTTTCCAATGGATAACAAAAAATTACCTGTTTTTCTTATATGTACAAAGTTGAAAGTGTCACTACTATCAAACATTCTTTCTAAGATAAAACAATGCTTGCCTATGTTACTGCCAAAAAGCTTTAATGCAAAAAGTATAGAGCTAAAGTCTTCTTATTTCTCTGCAAGGGGAAGCATGTTGGTTTCCTCAACTTCTTGAAGAAAATTACATTGAGTGTGTTAAGCAGACCACAAAGCATAAGATGTTGCGTTACATGCAAGGTTCTATACTTCCATGCCTATTTAACGATGGAGTGGAACTAGTAGATGGGATACACCTGGGTTGTGAATATCTCTATTTATCAGAGTCTTCACGTGTTTCTTGCATGAATCTGATTCTGAGTGGAGAAAATACTTTCTAGCTGCGTATTTAAATAAATAAAACACCGCAGGAAAAAAGCATTTAATAACACTTAATTTGCATTTTTTGTCGAAGTAGTGAAATGCATAACTGTGTAGTTACTCCTAGCTGAGAACAAAAGAGAGCAGACCTGGTGCAACATAGTTAGCTTCTTCAGGCTTTTCAATTAATTTATTGCATATTTCGGAGCTACCTGAAAAAAAATTATTGCGTATATTTTAGGATCAATTATTTTATCTTTCGTACAACAAAAACTTGACAATCCTAAGTTCATAAAACTCTTATTTACAAACAACATTTTTTGCTGAGAAAATACTTGCAAGGTACATCTACGAACTCCTTCAATTCTTGTAGCTTAAAAAAAAAAAACTTCGCTCAAATAAAAGTAGGCGTATTTAAAATAAACCTGAAATGACACAAATGTATATCTCTATCTGTGGCATACTATTAGTTTTAAAGTGATCTACAACCTGTCTCGCTTTGCCGCAGTGTACTCGTTTCCCACCCGCAGCCACGCCCACCTTCTGCTGTAATGGTAGTCTTGCTACTAGTTTTTGCACCTTTCATCTTCGTGTGTTCCTAACATAAACGTTTAGTAATTAAATTTTGATCATGCAAGACAGAAACAATCAAAACTTTTCAGCAATTTAATTACTCGAAAGGTACAGAAAAAATGTCAAGTATAAAACCTTTTATCCGCCTTCTGTTTTAAATTTGATTGCTTGTGTACTTAAATTTACACACTAGATACTTAGTTGAAGCTGTTAGTTAACGTTTTTTATAACACTCTCACTCAATTGACTAAAATGTAAAGCTAATGGTATTGAATTTACGAGTTACCTCTTGAAACAGTTTGTCAAGATATTCGTTAATGCAATCAATCCAATAGAACTCGGATTTTTGTGTTTCTGCTAATGGAATAACTGTATCATTTTCAGGTTCATTCAATCCGTGCACGTTGTTCAGAAAGGTATTGATGGCATCTAAAGGAGTGAATCCTGAAAGAAGTAACGTTGAAGTCACAAATGTCAACTTCTGCTGATGTGTGAGGAAAATAATGGATTTTATAATGTGTTGCTGCTTTGAGATAGATACTTCCTCTGCATTTGCTTAGCTATAATCATCTATAAACATATTATTCATTGGTGGTAAAAAGTGGCCCGCAAAAATATTTTTCTGCGCTTCTCGGACTTTGCAAACCTGTAGTATAGGAGTGATTTTCTCCTCGAATAAGTGCATATTTTTCATAAATGTTGCATGATGTGCTGCTGTTGTTGCATGGGTAAACCACCTTATATTTGGTAATAGCATTCCACAAAAAATTCCAAACTGTGTCAAGCTGTTTGCCCAATTCTTTAAAAGACGTCTCTCTCTGCGTAAGCAATTGGTGATCAATTAGCTGCCCATAACTCTCTAGCATTCCAATCACAGCATTTGAATGTGTTTTTTCGTTGCCCTTGTCTGCAAAGAAATGTATAGAAGTCAAGGATGAATGCAAGAATTGAACGAAATGATCTACACACCCTTCATTGTCTTTTCGAGGCTTATTTAATAATTCAATAAAAATGTAGCAGTAACGTAAGTTATAGCAAACCTATTTCATTTTGTGAATTTTCCGACTTTCTCCTGGGTGTACCGCATGCGTGGCAAACATTTACTTTTGTGTTCTTGCTCCCTGCAGCAGGTTCAGGAAAGCAATTGTTATTCCATGTAGATCCGAGAGCGTTCGTGGACGCGTTGCTTGCCCAGTCAAATAATTCTTTTATCGTGACAATTATTTCTTCCATTGAGCACACTTTCCCCAAAGGAGTATCCCTAGATTTTAGCCGATCATCTGAGTTTTGATATTGCCGCAATCCCTCTGGATATGGCTGGGAATTTACAGGCATTGTTTGACAATCCAACCTTTCTAGCATAGGCAAGGGTATATTCTGTAGTTTCGACATGCTGCTTGCACAAGAATGGTCTACTTTTCCCAGCTCAGTCAAGAATTGTCTCTCTTGTTGTGTTCTTAACAGCCTTTCTGTCGGGTTTGGACAGAAATGTGCAGATTGATTTTTTTGGGGATTATTGCGTACCAGGCATTCTACTTGTTCTTTCTTTGAGGAATATATCTTTAGAACATTGCCATTTTGCACTGAAGTTTTCTTGAGAACATTGCCATTTTGCACTGAATTTATATTGCGAGCATTGCCATTTTGCGCGAAAACTGAAGTTGCGCAACAATTCGAATTTTTTTGCATTTTACAGCAGTGTAGTGCTGGTTTATTTTTAGGAGTAGAAAAAAACGTGCTTGCATCCTCATACACGATACAATGAGGTTTCTTTAGTGATTTAAAACCAGCGATTCCTGCGTTAGGTGTAAGCACTATATGCGACATATCGCGGGGAACTTTTTTTGATGTTAGTGCATATGTTTCATTGTCTCCCTTCAAGTCTGTATGCGTATTTCCAACGGATTTTTCGGCTTGTTTTCTTTTATTCCATTTTTCGGGAAATGTGGAAGGAAAGGTGATTCGATTTGAATGTTGCGGAGGAAACTGTTCTTTTAATATTGTTGAGGTGAGTGTTGTTGAAGGAAACGGTGCTCGTAATACTTTCTTGCAATTTTGTTCGGAACTAGCGCAAGCTGCTGAATAGGAGATGCCGGCTGTGGGACTTTGCGTTAAGGGGAGAATATGCTCATACTGATATATCGACGGCATTTTTTTGTGCATACAAAGAAAGGAATATCACTTTTCCTAAATAATGAAATGAAATTACTACCTATTGCTTTTTGATTCTAATAAACGGAGCAATGTGATGAGCCCTAAGCTTACTAAATTCAATCGCTCGGCTTTTTTTCTTCGTTGAGTAGTGCAATGATTGTTATTGCCAAGAATAAAAAAAGCTTGTATTTGTGTGAAAATCATAGAGTTGGAAAATAATTGACATATTTTTATGTCACTTGCGACAACTTTTAGCCAAACGATAGCTTGGCAGCGCAATATGAAGAAATCAATGCCGAATTTCACTAAAATATATTTGTGAATAAAATTTTTATGACCCTCTTTTGTTGTTAGCTTTGCAACAGCTTGTGTTACACTTCTGTATGGGTGGCACCCACTGTCAACAGTGGTTTGGATAATGTCGCATTACGCTTATTTTTGAACTGCTAAAATAATAAGAGAAGTTTATCAGCAAGAATAAAAGAGGGTAGTCTATTCATTAGTCGGTTTAATTCAAGCAATACCAACAGCCAACTCTAGGTAGCTGGCCTAACTTCCTCAGGTATGAATAGGAAGCGGGCAACATACAATTTTTTTAAAACATTGAGAAAACACCAAAAATCACTTGGGAAAATTGTGATAATTAGTCGAAAGAACGAGAAATTTGCATTGTATTAGTAGAAATAATGCGCGCGACGACTGAAAGTGTATTTCATGAGAAGAAAGAATTTTCTTGTTGCTGAAAGCATTACTTTTATTGAAGCTTGACTTTGATACTAAACAAGTTGGATGCCCTTGCCCTAGTATTAAAAATAAACGGAACAAAACTTAATTCAAGAAGATACACCAATTTTCGGATGTTCTTCTATTTTCAATGCAGCAATGCTAAGTGTTCACGAGTTTATTTGCTTGTTAAGTCGAGTTTGAAAACAATTCCCGCCTTTTCCTTTTGAAATGTCGAGTGAAATTTGTTCGATAATTACACTCATCTACAATTTCAAAATACATTGTGGAGCAGTCAAGCGACCATAAGATAGAGTGTGTTTCTGCATTTACCTAAGGCTTTTAACAAAGAGAACCTCGATATTATCATTTCTGCACCGTTCTCCATTTTCAACCCTTCAAATGCAATGTGCTAGAATCCCTTACTTGTGTTCGAATTCAATGCTTGCACCACTTGGCTATTGCAGACTCGCACCTTTGCAGAAGAATATTGTTTAATTTCTTTGGTATCCTTATTGCTTTATTATGTATTTATAGAGCAAATACATATCATTTTTCTTCTCAAAATGGCAAATATTTCACAAAAATAGCAACGCAACAACAGATATGTAACTATCTGCTAACTTTGAAAAAAACATTTTTGTGGGACTTAGCAATACGCTTGCGGTTCTGGTCATTCAAGTTGAAGTTATAGTTTTAGCACGTTGAAAATGTAAAATCACGCAAGTTTGCGTAAAGAACCAGCTACGCTTTTTGTAGCATACATCCTTGCAATAGAATCTTCAATTTTTGGAAAACAGTTTCTATTTCATCAGAATGTTTGCAAAATGAATTTAATAGAATCTGATCTAGCGAAAATTCCGAATACTCTGAGTTGTTTCACTCGTCTATTCCCGCATGCAGTTATTTGAAAATGGCTACAAAGGCTCTATTATTTCGAGTCTTGTTCAGATTGATAAGGTTTGAGAACGGTAATGTGTAGTGAAACTATTTCTTCATCACCTGCCATCCAGTTATAAATTTTATTTTGCTGCCATGAAGTATTGCTTTATTCTCATAAAAGTCTTACATCTAATTCTGTTGTCTAAATATTCCTAATTGATTATATTTTTGTTTTAGAACTTCCATAATTTAATCATGCCGTATACATTTACAAAGACAGCATGACATTTCCAAGCTTTACATATTGATTTAAGCCCTAACTAAACTCCCATGTGATCCTACGGACGCAAAATGCTTATATTCACATAAATCATTTTAAAAGAGTCACCAGAGAATAATTTTTTGAAGCTATACATTATTGTTTATTGTTTTACCCGCAAGTTGTCGCGGACTAAAAAACCTTATTGCTCAAAAAAGAACTTAAATCTAGTAAACCTAATTTAAGAAATTTAAGGGGAATTCAAAGCTTTAAATTAGTTGATGAGAAGGTAAGTATAACTTTAAAGTTCGTAATGAGCGCCGCCAACACTCTTTACCCATGACGTTAACCGCAAATCACTTAACAGAAGCGAGCGAAAAGTTTCACACAACGAATAAAAAATAGTAAAAATCGCGAACTTGTCTTTGAATATCTAATCATAAAAAAAACCAAAAGTTAAACGTAAAAAAACGTTAAGTTGAAATAGCAGCAATAACGAAATAATAAGAATAATTAAAGTTAAGACTTGTGTATCTTCATAATCGTCCGTTGTAGTTGACTTGGTTGACATATTGCTATCCATGATTGTTACGACAATCATTGCTTTCCCGTTGCGCTGCTTGTGTTTAGGGCTGTCTGTGCACAACACTTATCAAGTCAAAGTGTCGCAGAAAGCTAATAAGTTTATTTTCAAGAGCAATCATCATTGTAGCAGATGGTTAACGAAATTTAATAAATGGAGGGCTATGGCGTGGGTTTGCATATTAATTTCAAACATATAGAAGCATGGAAGTGAAGAGTACAGCAGACATTGTTCATTACGACCTAATTATACTAGAATTTCCGTCAACAAATCGTTTTGGAATCCACCTTACTTTTTACATGATTAAGCCGCCATATATAGTTTTGTGTCACCGTTTTACTATCGTTTTTCAGGTTAAACACATTCCTGGAAGGAACAGTTGCAAGAAAGAATTCCAGTGCATAACTGCAGTGAAAATATATACCACTCTTACACTGTTTTGAATATGAGTAACAGATTTTGAAGTACTATCTTCTAAAGTAAAATCGAATAACAAAATACCATAATTTACAAATTACGGTGCCAGAAAGCTTGAAAGTATGTAAATAGTTAACAAAAATGGTGGTAAAATGCATTTAGCTTGCTTTTTAATCAAGTTTGTTTACTACATCTATTACTTCTTTCAGCTATGCAATGCTTGAAGTAGCATTATGTTTTACGTCGTGTCGCTTATATTTGAATGAATAACTTCTTTTCCTCCTTACTGACATTGAATTTGTGTTTTGCATGAATTTGCATCTAATTGTTCCTTTTTTTACTTGGCTGCGTCCTAGTATTAGCTTTTTTCACTTTTTTTCTTTTCAGATGCGCTTAAGTATTATGTAAAAAGAAGTCTGTTTCTTGCTCTATCAAAACTCCTGTTCAATCCTAGCCAAGAATTTAGAAGATTCTCAGTGAAGCACTGTAAAACTACTAGAAGCTAGTTGTACCGCACTTGATTAAAAAAAATTCAACATCCTTCATCTCACTGCGACAAGTCCTTCTCTAATAGTGTAACAATCAGTCATACAAAAAATATTTGTCTTTACTTTTATGGTTATTTATTTTCAGCTTCCCATAACAGCTATTTGCCCTTTCATTTGTATTAAAACTTTATTCTGCATTTGAAACTGTTTAATAGAAATCATTTAATTGAAAACACAAAGAGTCATTCCAATGACATACTTCAGACACCATCCCGCATTATATTGTTGCAGCATCAAGCAAGACATTAGTGCATAGAATTATAATATTTGTGTATGTAGCAACTGGTGGGAGTTGAGTTATGAATTATTGGGAAAAAAAGGAATTGTCAATTCAATTAGTTAGTAGAAACGGGGAAAGCGATACCACCCAAAAGAAAGTAATAAAAAATATAAATTTTCCTACATTACTTTGGCTATTAAAGGTTCTTAAAATAAAAATAAGTGTCACTCGTTTGATCGTCAATACACATAAAGAAAAAAGAATTAAAAGTAATGCAGACATAAGCTAAAACCTAAAGACATTAATTCGAAGAATAATGTAAATTACATGGGTGTGATATCTATATATATATGCTGTGTTATCTTCTTAAAAAAAAATACTTACATATTATAAATTGATTAAAGTAGGGATCGCACAAGATTCGAGTACTGTCGTGTTTGCGTTATTATTCGAGTCTGTTCATATACGGGGTAACTATGGATTGCAAAGTTATCCCAAGTACGAGGAAGAGTTATATATGGAGGAACAGTCTAAAAATGAAATGTTTCTACGCAATAAAAAATGGAACAAAGTTATATTAGGAAGGCTAGACTAAAATATGCGCTGGCTAGGAACAGTTGTTACAATATAAACTAATTTTTTCTTAGACTCATGCGGACAGTTGAATGTTTTCTAAAGTATAGGATTTACTCACTGATATATCCGGTACTTAACGCGGCTTCAGAGATCGTATCGCTCGAAAGCAAATGATAACTAGAAACTTAATTTGAATCTTAATTTATAGACAAAATTCATCTAAGTAGACGTTAGGATCAAAAGAAAGGAATTTGTATGTTTGTAAGAGCTCCACCGACGCTCGTTAACGTGAAAGCCAACCGCAACTCAATAAACAAAAGAAACGAAAAGGTTGCCCAATGTAACAACTCGGAAAAGTTAATAAAACGAAAACTTGTGGTAAAACTATTGTAGCGAAACAATTCAACAATTCAAGAGAAACAACTTTGTAAAAAGGTAAACGACTCAGCAAAAGAAATCTAATTCGAAAAAGAACAAAAACATAAAGTATCACAAAAGTATCTAAAAATCAAAAGTCTATAAAAGTAAAAAGTCCTATATATCTTCTTAAATCCATGTTAACTTCCAATCACGTTCATCATTCGTTATCGTTGTTCCAATCTGAACTTGCGCTTGCTCGCCTTAATGCTTTCCCCTAATCGTAGTTTATGCCTAAATTGTCCGGGCATATCACACACCCAACAAACTGGGGCTATCAACTTTAACACAGCGCGGGTTAGACAAATTCAAGGTGAAGTTGCAAGCTGCTTCTTCTTATTTCATGCTTCGCTTTATATTTATTTATTGAATTCAGCAAAGGTGTAACATCGCGTGGTACTCTTCTGTTCGTTCGTCCATTAAATGGCAAAGCAGTCGGATGTCATACGTATGAGAAACATCTGTCCACTCTTAACAGCTTGTTGAGCACATTTAAAGTATTTACATAGTTTTAGAACAGCCAGATTAATCGAATAAATAATATAAAATGAAACATGAATTTCTTCAATTTCATCGAAGGAAGGAATATTGTAGTAGTTGATCTTTTTGATCCGTAGTATTGTATTCTAGAGGAGTTGTGTTAGAGTCTACCTAGTTTGGTCAGCATGATAAATGCTGTTTGTAGAAAATCTAATTTAACTTTCACACCCACGTGGCTCGTTATTTTGCTCCGCGTTCTAACAAAGATCTTGAATACAGTTCGATGTAATTTTTTCAACACTAGCTTATACCACATTATATCAGAACCTTTCTTAGTTTCTTTCACCTTCTCTCACATTCCTTTCCATATGAAGCATTAATGTAATGCTGTACCAGGTACGACCCATGTTTAAAAGGACTAAAAGACAGTTACCACAAGAGCGTCATTTTTTCTTCTTTTAATAATTAATGTAAGCAATCAGTGCTGAGTCAAATTAAAAAATTCATCTTAATTGACGGTACCTGTTAACGCGTTTAGACATATTACAAATATTTACTCGATTGATTTTGATGCTGTGGAATTGTTTTTCATTGCTGCTTTTACAGAAAGAAGATTACTGTACAACGCTTAATTTGTCACTAGCGTGCAGTATAAACGAGCTATTTTTGCTCTTGTGACCAATCTTGCTGGTTCCCGACCGGGAAAGTGAAATAGAGCAAGGAGAGAGGTAGTTTGAAGAAACTTCGATAACTTGGGAAAAAAATTCCTAACTTACGATTGTAACTTAATTTCACATAACAATAAATTCTTAGCTTTCTTATCTTAACTAAAACAATTTACAGAGGGATGTTTATTATTAGGTGAAAAGTTATTTTAGTTGATCTACCTGTTTGACAGCTTGCTAAACTGGCATAAAAATTAAAACTTATACTACTCTAAAAAGTGGAATGTACAACATGCCTACAAACAAAAATTATAATATTGCTGAAAGGAGAAATAAAAAGGAAAACAATTTTGAAAAAAGAAAGATTGTAATAAGAATAGCTTAATCAGTTTCTACCCTCAATTGTAGTCAAGTGTCCTTGTTACTCTCTCCCTGCACGCATTTGGTACTCATCCAAACAATTTTGTAGTGAAGTCTAAGGGAGAATAGACACAAATTCAAATTTGATCATATTAGCATGCATTCCCATGCGAGTTGGCGTCAGGTTGTGTCAACTCACACGTGTAGAAGAAAGGTGCCACTTAGCCAGACAATATGATTAACTACCATGAAATGAGGCTGTTAAATGCATTTCAAGGCACAAATAATTTTGGGTGGTTGAATGGGTGGCTTTTTGAATGAAGACTGAAACCCTACTTGCAATGTTATGAACAAAAGCGTGCTATTGTACTAAGTTTTCTAAAATTGGAAATGATGGAATTTACGTGGGTTCCTACAGTTCTGAATGCATCATTCCTTAGATCCCTCTGGAATAGTTCAACTCTGTTACACCGCTAAACTGTAAAGTACTTAAAACACCCACAGCATCGTTTTCTGTCACGCGTGGGGAGCGGTAGGTCACTTACGCCATACCTCTCCATCATGTAACGCTGCAGAGTATACACCCCTACTCACCTGTAAGTGGAGTTAAGCTGGTACTTTCTCTCCGTACTGATTCAGCATTATCGCCCTGACTCTTGCGTTAAATGGTAATCACTTTCTTTTCTTTTATTAGAAAAGAAGTCAAAGGTCAAATAAATAATTGTATTTTTATATTCTATTTAGTCAAACGATGATTTTTCTTTTAGAATTCTCTTTTAACTAAAAACTTGAAACTAAGTTCGAATGTGTGAAAAGAGCTCTTGTGTCGACTCATCCAATATTTCTTTCTTCTGATGGTAAGCTGATATTTTGTGAATGTAGTAGCTGGTTTAATTGAAGTTACCTCTAATCATTCGTTGCGGTGATGTAATGCTTCGCTTGTGTTGCAAGATATAACTTCTTTCCAATGACGAAGATTAGAAATCCAACTCTAAAGCGCCTTAAAGCGCATATGTTGAACTATCACATGAGTAAATTCCTGAGGCATTTGCAGTTGTATTTTATTCATGTTTTGCATTTTGATTGGTTGAAATGAATTATAGTATTAGTTGTAGCTCAACTCTCTTCTGTATGTGATGAAAAAATACTTCTCCTTCCACTGAATTCCCTGAAATGGGCGTTGTGTAGAAAATTATGTATTACCTCTAAGAAGTACTGAACAGAAGTGTTTTGCTTGTGTTGTCCATTTACATTTGTGCTGTAGCGTATTTGTATATATTAACTGTTTTCGAATGCGTGCTTATTGGGGTTAAGGTATATATAGGATGAAACATATCTGTCAATCCACTGAAATATGTTATTTGATGGAAATACAAGAGATTTCTGACAAAAACCCTGTTTAGAATAAATTGCAATTACTTTTTTTTGAGAGAATTTATATACGGTGTGTAGATCGAAGTCGAAGTTGCTCAGTGGATAGCTTTTTCGATCAAACTGCATTCCATATTGCTATTGGATGCTGGGTGGCAAGCACAGCTTAGATAATTATAGTGTGAATGTCAATACTGTTATCCCACAATTATGTTTGCTTTAGTATGAATAACGATTTGATTGTGATTCAGGTGGATGCCCAAAGGCAGTCAACTGTGGAATAATTTCGCTTTAAATGGAGTACCTACCAAGCTACTACGTAGTTTTCACGCGAGGAGCAATGTGTTCCTTTTTTTGCTACGCGGAAAGTCCCCGTGCCATGGGGCCGAAAGGGTTGGCGAACAAATCGTAGATTCCCTACAAGATTCGCAAATTTTGATATTTCATTTGGGAAAGTAAAACTTGCGTCCTTAGGGCTGATTGTAATTTTGAGATGCCATAGTGCAGCTCTTTTTTTGAGTAGATGTAGCTGGTGTATCGAATTGCCGAACACTCACAAAATGGGGCTTACGTGTATGGTACTCTTTTAGCGTTTTTATCGAGTTAATTTTGGGTATGACAGAGCTTGGGGTTCTCCGCATTCACATCGGTGCGTCATCTTGCGATAGATGCAGTTTAACGCGGAGGGGAAGGTCTGAGATGCCGTCTAAATCGTAAGATGCCCTGTTGAAAAGCAAGAGTTGCCTACCAGAAAATCGCTGAAAAGCTTGAAATGGGTTGACTGGCATGTACAAATAAGAGTTGAGTCAAATCCCCAAGGCATTTTGTTGTGCAGTTGCACAAAAATGAACTCAATTCAGACTACTCCTGTTATTCCTTTACCTAATAATTTTTATTATGTACTTTTTCTCGTTGGCTTCGTTGTCGAGTTTTTGTACACATAATGCTTTTACTTTTCTGCAGTATTAACAATTTTTTTAAATATAAGGAAATTTTTATTTTGTGGAAATGTCGGGTTGGTGTACTTTACCTGGGACATGTGTTCGTCGATGTGCGTCTTATTTGGAAGAATTTGATGATCTTCTATCCATTTGTTTTATAGTAAGGAGTTTGCAGTCACTGTTTAATTTTATGCTGAATTTCTATTTGGTACTGTATTCTTACGTATTAAATATCGTTGCGCATGGGGGACGGGCGATGCGATTGCTCAGAATCACATTTGGCTTGAGGCTATGGTTGTACATTTTTCTTCGCGACGAATTCGCAATAAACGCAAAAGTTTATCAATAAATTGTAGTCCTGGAAATTGTCATGAGAATGCAAAATATTGCCAAGGGGAACGATTAAGCATGGCGAGTGATAATCTTGGGCTTTTACTAAGCATTTATTCGAATTTAAGGTTTGATTGAAAACTAATGTTTCATTTGCTTGTTTACAACTTTGATGTGGACACTAATACGTTTCTCTTGAATTGTAGGATTCTAACATTGTCTATACATCATATCGAAATAAAGATTATAGACTCTTTAACGTTGAAATGTGTAAATCTGGAAAAATTGAAGTTGCGTTTGCAACAGAGACCAGGACGTGAATTAGTTGCAAAAATATGTAGGCAGATGACGCTGTTAAAAATATTGGAAATAATAATATCCTATGCAATTGCTTTGCGTAATGCAACTTCAAAAAAGAAATCCATCCAATGGAGGCATGTTATCAACAGGCGCAGAGATTCAATAGCAGCAAAAGGAACATTAGAACAGTATTTAGAATGGTGGACGGATGCCTCATGCTACGAATGTATGCTCCCCGGTTCAACTAGTGTTACACATGACATCGCTTCCAACAATCCATTGTAACGTATTCTATAACAAACTTAACTATTTTCGGAATATGTAAGATCAGTTATATTGATAAAGCTCACCAAAAGGAATGCATTTGCAGATGATGAAAATTTTGCTCGAGATGGTTAAAGAAAACGTACTCGAAGCGGCTTCTACATAGATGGATTTCTTATAGTTATGAGCTATGCAAAGGAAATTGCTCACGAATCTACACAAAGTATGAAGCTAGAGTCGTATGATAATTGGGCAAACAATAAGAATGGGTTCATCATTTCTACTACCTTCTAACAGCTCTAGCTTGATAGAATTATCGGGATCATGTTGGAAACATTCGTTTTTGGCGTTTACACTACATGCTTTGTTCGCTGCATGAACAAATACATACTGTACATTATTATTCTTCTAAAAAATTAGTTTCAAGTTTTGTTTCCACAAACGGGCTTTACTACAAAATGCAGTTAAACTCTCCAGTAACTTTTTCAAATAGTAGCCTGAGTTCAATGTTTTCATGATAAACGGGGATTGTAAGGATACGGTTAAAAAGAGATATCAAAAGAATTCGTTCATTGTTATCAATGCTGGAGAGACAAAACTTGAATCTCTGGCATTTTGTTAACTGAAACATTGCCTGCAAAATGAAACTGACAAGGGCTTTACAAGATTGGAAGGGATGATGTTGGTGCGTATTCGACGTTTGGGCAACCAGGTAGAAATCGAACAACTTAACAAATTCTACAATCCAATCGCACTCAAATGATTCCCGAAACAATCCTGGTATATTTTCAGTCCCAATGGTAATAAGTAATTGTATCTGTTTGTTTTTGTCAAACTGTCGCGAGAACCACAGATGGGAAAATGTAAAGAAGTTTTGACAACTAAATGACATTTTTGAATCGGTAAAATTAGTTTTCTCATTTCCGAAACTGTTAATCTTTTCGTTAGGAAGTGCTTTTTTATTCTCATTTTTGATTTGTCTCTCAATCATGTTTCCGTTGGAATTTTCAGAAACTCGTTGCTGTGAGTCTATATCATCAGTGTCTAGGCAACCTATAGGAATACACGTGTTGCTCATTTCAGCTTTTGATCCCTCGTCAATGAAAGTTTTTTCAATCCGCTGATTGTAAAACGTTGGCTTACTACGTATGCCTTGCTTCCAATATTTCACAACTTTTATCTTCAACGGCCGTTGTGGTAGCATAGAAACTCTTGAAGGGTCAGTTAGTTTAAGTCTTGTGAGTTCTTGGTATATTTGAACTGCCTTGCTCAAGTCGTTAGTAGCGTTCACAATAGCTTCACGAACAAGTTTATCATCTCCTCCTTGTCGGATAAAGGTGAGAAAGTTGCTGAGAGCGGCATTCCATCGCGACATACCTGCGCAAGCTACACCACAGCGAAAAACTGCTTTCTGACATGAGGGATCGATTTTCAAAACATCCGAACAATCTTGAAAAGCGCAAGCATAATTAAGCAGCTTTATATTGCACGCCCCTCTATTTAAGAGTAATACTTTCTTCAAGTGCCGCATCTCCATTGTTTCATGATTAGATTTATCTTCCAAGAATATGTTGGAGGCCTGCTACAGGGATTTAAGCAGAATTATATTTCTACATTTTTAATAAAATTTTTGTTTGAACTATATACTAAGAAGCTATTTATTCGCTTGCATTGAAGAATATAGCTAGCATCCAAATTTTATTTTCTTCTCTCTATAGGGTGATACAACTATACCGATAAAGCATCATTGTAGGTAAGGAGAGCCTTGTGAAATTTGTTCTCAGAATAAAAGTTGTTTCCCTTTTGCTTTATCTTTTGTATTTTATGTAGTATCTCCTCCACCGTCGTTTTCTCAAGCGAGCAACTAAAACAGTTGCTACTGGCGTGTTTTGAATTAATTTGTCCGGCCGCATCGGCCTCTGTTTTGCGGATACTATTGGTGAATTTGTTCATCGCCAGTTTAACACAACCATCCTGAGCAGTCTGCAAGATAGCGCTATAGTTTTGCATATTTTTTTCTTTAGACAAGCTCAACGGAAGCTCTTTTTCCTTTCCTACATCCCGAAATTCCTTGTGCAGAGTATTTTCAGCATGTGGTTCAAGTTTTTCACGTTCATTATCTTTGCCCTTTGCTCCTTCAACAGAATGAATGGGGCTAGCCTCTTCTCTGTATGTTGATTTGGCATTTAATTCACTTGTAAATGAGTTTGCTTGTCCTTGTAAATTGTTCTGCCGAGCTTTCATAGATTTTTCCCAAGCGCACAGATCTTCAAGTGAATCTCGCATTTCCAAGCCATTATTACGAATTTGTAATTGTAAAGGCAGCGACATCTATTCTCACCAATCTATTATAATAATGTGGTCATTAACTGTTTGCATCAAGGCTGACAAAATTGAATATAGAGCCTAATTAGATTACCGTAACAAAGTATAAACCTTTTTATAAATCATTTCTTTGATCGAGCTATTACATTAATAGAACTGCAATAATACCGGTCACTTGAAATGAATGGTAGAGTTTGAAAATGATACGCGTCTATACTAGCGGAAGTAGATCTCGAAATCAATTTGAAAACAGAAATCATACCTATCTAAACATAGCTTAGTCTCTTTCAGGTACTGGAAAATTTTAAAATGAAAGGAGCTGCGCGTACAAGATCATACTATATAAGCATCGATTACACGCTATGTACTTTTAATGTTAGTGAACAAAGGTACACCTGTTAAGAACACAAAATACAGTCTGAAACTTTGTATTCTTAATGAGGCTGATGCCGATCTAGGTTTTATTTTCGTTGCGTAACCCTCTACCCCCATGATACAATACTAAATTTAAAGAAACAACTTCTCTATATAATGGCATATTTAATGACAAAGCAGTTGATATAACCAAACATGAAGTTCATCAAATCGTATTGTATATCTTTTGAAATATATATTTATTCTCTTGTTTGAAAATATACATAATACAGAGATAGCATAGTCCTTGCGTGTAAAAACATTTTTCAAAAGCAGGTCGAAGGATCTTGCATTACGAGGGTTAGCTTGCAGCAACTGGGCTAAAGTGCCAATCACTCTTAAAGCATGTAGCAAGCTAAGTCATTACTACGAGAGACTCCGAACTAAAGAAATACAAAGAGTCACCTACCGCTCTTTATTTTAAGAAAAACTCAAACTGATAGTTTATCTTTAAGACAAAGTGAATTTCTTCATCAGAAAAAAACTATTAGAAACATTTAAAAACGCGTACGCCGGTGAACTAGGATAAATTATTGCTAAGTGCTATAAAAGCAAGATTCCTGCATACTGAGTCGGCATGAGAATAGTATATATCATTCAGCCACATCAATGTATCTTCGACAATTTTTCTTCGCCATGAAAAACTTTTTCGCTTCTTCTCTGACAGATCGCAACGTCCTATTAAAGATAACAAACACCTAGTAACGTGTATATCTGAATTGCTACGGTAAAATTGGAGCAACTCCATTGCCATGTTGATCATTTCCTCGACATAAGTGGAACTTGGTGTAGCGCATTCTATGAAAACAGCCAAGGTATGCAGTATACCACCCAGAATTATAGGATCAGACAAGCATCGCTTTTGGCACTCCCATGAGCGGTAGGCTTTGTAGCGAGAATTAATACATGCAGTATAAGCTGGAGAAAAAGTGCGAGTTGTGTGAAGTAATGTGAGCAAGCGATTAAAGAATTCTTCCGCCAAAGGAAGAAACTCATTTTTGTGAGATTCTAGTAATTTAGTAGGAGAAGCAAACTTACGCACGCCAACCTGCTTCATTGATAATGCATATGTATTTTTTGCCTTTGCAGTTCCAAAAACTTTGCGAGGTACTGCAGATGTTTCGACAAATGGGTTATTAAGATATTGCTTATCATTACACTCTGATTTGGATTCATTCTTCAGAAAACTATGATTTATCAGGAAGTCAGGAGATCTTCCGGATAAAATTCTAGCAACGCTTTGCATACAACGTAACATCAATAACCGATGAGAGACAGCCCATTCGACACCAAAAAAGTTTGTACATATAAAATCCATTGTTACACTGGGCCTATGTAGCGCTATTGCTGTAAGGCAAGAAAATTGCAATTTTTCAAACCGATCGGAATCTGTAGAATCTAGCAATAAAACCTTTTTCCACAATGGTACACTAAGGGATTCTAGTTCGATACCAGATCCATATAAACAGCTAGGTAGAAACTCCATAACTTGCATTACTCGTTCAGCACGCTGCTCTGGCGATTCTTCACGCTCAAAATTTCGGGAAGGATCACTCAAATCTGTCAATTGATTATCAATTTCCGAACGTGGTGGTGGTCCATTGAGTCGTTCCCAGCATTGTCGTAAAAATGCTGGTCGCGCTACGTAGTTTGAGCTGAAACTGTCCAAATGTTCCTTAACCACCTTATCTAGGAAAAAGAGATGCGATGGAGCAAGCTGAGTTCTAATGTGTTTTTTAGGCCCCAATGACACAACTTCTTCCAAAGTTTCAATATTTTCTTTTGCTTCATGGACATCTGGAGATGCTTCAATTGATGGCTGGAAAGGTGTTGAATTCTTTTGATAAATATTATTACTAAGCTCTGATTTAAGATTCCATAATTTCCCTTTCTCCTGTTGGCTCGCAGGGACGTGCCGGTCTCTATACAAATCAGTACATTCTATACCAGTAGATTCATTGCTTAGAGTAAAATCCTCAATTTTCTTAATAGAGCTGATTATACCAAGCTGGCGAACGGATTGAAATGATGTATGACATTCTCTTGTATACCACTGCACAGGGCATTTTGTTTCTATCCCTTTCAAAACAGTTGAGTTTTCAAAACAAGTCTTATTATAGGTTGAAATGGTCAAGGGAAGAAATGTTCCAATATTGTCAGATTTGAGTAGACATCTGGGAAACACGAAAGCATTCTCAGTACAAGCAAAGAGCCACAATAACCGAGTAGAAAAGTGATCGGTGCTATCATGTAGTTCATTAAAATGTAAAATCCCATTCTCCATGGACGTGTTTCCAGTAGAATACTCCAACGGGTTCTCTAGCATATTCAAAGAATATTTTCCTAATGATTCTGCAACAATCATACCGCACATACGAATTTCTTTAATTGGTTGGTTTAAACGAATATGTAAGCCATTGAGAAGGGCAGTCAACGTTTGTTCATCCACATTAGTCAACGAATTCATTATCAAAAACAATTTTTCACCACTTTTGTCTGAAAATGTGGAATAATTAGGCCCAGATTTTACACATCGGAATCTCATTAAGCATCGGGAAATTGAAATTGCTACAAGAACGTGATGTTCTTCATCTGCTGTAGTAAGTAAAGCGGGGTTCGACCACTCAGAAATCAAAAAGTTGAACAAATCCCGAAGAATTCCTACCGTAACTGCATAAGAATTTTTATCATCTGGTTTAGCAAAATCTTTGGGAACATAAACCTCATGGCAAAAGCTGCTATTCGAATTTGAAAGAACATCAATGAAAGCCAAGGCTATTCCTGCATGTAACGAATTGCTAGATTTCCCAACAAATAGTTTATCATAGATGAGGCTAGACCAGTCGACATCATAGAAATGAAGATGGACAAGAAAATGCAGTAGCTGGTATGCTTCTAAGCAATGAATTGACAGTCGAATTTCTGGAGTTAAAACAGTATCACCGTTATCCTTTCTATTACTTGCTTGTACGTTTGGATCTAAACCAAAATCTTGAATAACATAGGAAAGATAGAAAAAGGGCGAAAGGGCTTGGAACATGCTCAGTAACATAGGCTTCATGACTCCAGATGATGAGAGAGAATGACATAAAAAGTGAGCGAAGTGCGGTAGAAAATCTCGAGATAGAAATTGTTGCAAGGGTGGGCATTTAAAATTGTATGATTCTGAAGGGCAGCATTGGGGATCTTGCTCAATCAGAATAAATACGATTCTGTAGCAAATGCTGTCAACATATCCACGGGAAATAAGCTTTTTCGTTATTTCAAAAAGTAGAGAATGCTGCGCTACAATACAAGGCCGTGATGCAATTGCTCGAATTTTTTCCAATTTCCAATAAAGAAACCAAAAATGGAGAATTTCATCCACTAGACAAGCAGTATATTCTTCTTCATGCAATCCTATTGGCAATACCGATGCACTTTGGGTAAGAAAAGTATTTTTGGTAGTCTCATTTTTGCAAAAAAGAGTAGTATACATACTGGAAACTAGTATCGCCGGAAAAGTGCAGAGCTGCATAGCAAGTACATCTCGAGAAACTAAAAAATGAGTAGTTGCATCGTCAACCATAGAATCCAGTTGTAAGAGTGAAGTAATTATATGAAATTCTTTCAAAATAGTATTTATAGTATCGAGTACTTTCTCCCAGCTTTTCAAGTTTATCAAAGCAGTACATTCATGAGAAAACTTGGCTTTTCTTTCAGCTCCATTAAAATAAGCTTTTTGGCGAAGTGTTTGAAAAAATTCCATTATAGCACAAAAAATCCATTCATTCAAAATCTTAGCATCCAATTCACGATTGGTCGTCGTTTCATTCGACATTGCTTCAATAAATTGTGCATCTGTCATTTTCTTTGAGTAAGAGGCAAGGACAGGTATATCATCCTTTTCCTGATAAAACAGTATTCTCTGAAGGTAACCTAGCACAGCTTTTGCATCATTCAGAAATGGATGTTCATTGAAAATTGCCAGTTGCGATGTTGAGAGCTTAGAAGGGTGATTGTACAAACAATCCATGAACAGAGAAACAACCATTGTCTCAAATGCCTGCCTCAAACCATTATACGGTTTTATTGGCAAGGCTTCCACATCGTTTACATTCCTGCCTTGCATCACTCCTCTTGTTGCATTTTCCAAGGAAACTTTACATGATTGCCCAAGTAAAAGGCAGTATCTCAATTTAAAAAACTATACGCATTCAAGCCGTAGCAAAGAAGAGCAACGAAACGCATGCACGTGTTTCCAAAGTGGTTATTCTACGTAGTTCAGTAATTTCGAATCTCTAACGTAAACTGAGCTAAATAAAGTTTTAGTCCGTTTGGAATACACACTCAACTCTTTGAAAACAGGACAACTGCTAAATGAACGGCATGATTTTATGGAATCACAACATGAAATTTAATAGGAAACCATTTTCATGGCTTTAGAATTGAAACTTATAATTACATCGGTGAATTTTAGAAGAGATTCAAGCATGATCGCACAACTTGCATGCTCCATGAAGTATAAAACTCAGCCTAAGAAGAGATACAGGCTGATTTGATTTATTCGATGCAATACACTGGCAAGTAATTTTTGAAAACTTTTCGCCTTTCTGCTTACTACTTGGTCAGTAGAATTATCATTCCACAAGCCAATCCCGATCCATCTAAAGTACTTTCTATCCTGAAGCTTACTTCCATAAGTTGAAATGAATGAATGCTTCATGTGCCTACGGGAATTCTTACGGTGATCTTGAATAAAACGGCGAGGGATGGACGAACAATAAAAAATTTTTATCAATAATTTAAGCTATATTTGAATTTGCAAATGCTTTATTGATGTCTTAAGCGACCTTTTTCTAGAAAAGTTCTTAAGAGCTTACAGCCTCATTTGATGCACTCTAGTTATAGGTGGAGGAATGAAATGGCGTGGAAAAATCTAACTACGAAGAATATCATTCAACGCCGGTGAAAGTTGGTAGATCATTACCAGCGTAGTTGTTAACGAGATAAAAGGGGGATCAATATTCTAAAAGCGAGGAATGCTAGTGTCAAAAAGCAAAGCTCATCATAACTTCTTTTCCAAAATACTATGAAAAATAAACAATTTTTTGAGTTACATTTGCATTTTTTTAAAGCTTGCTACTAGTCTAGCATCATCTGTTTTAGCATTTGTAGAAGGTATTCGGCCTTCACAATTGACAACACTTGACAACGTTGGCTCAATTTCTGTATTTTTCGATGCTTCTTCCCGTTTATTATTTGCCTCAAAATCTTGACGGAATTTGTGTAATTGCTCTTCTTCATTCCCACGACGTTTCTGTGATAAGCAATGAAAACAATGAAATCAGAATAAAGTAAACACGTAAAATGCACGAATTGTCTCAACAGAACATAGAGAAAAAGCCCTTTGATGCTTTTAAATTACCTGTCTAATCTCCTCTCTTCGTTGCTCTAACCATGGTAAGTATTCTCTGCACAACAATGGTATCAACAAAAATTGCAGCAAAAATAGAGTAAATACCCTCGGGTAAAAAACAGCAATTCTTACGCGCGATATTCTAATGCACTTTTCAACATAACATCTTCCATCTTATCAAGCCCTTTAGGTGAAGCGGACGATACGGAGATTGTCTAAAAATAATCATTTTAATGAAAAAATATTTTTTCTATATTTGATCAGGTTTAATGCAAAAAAAGGAGCAGATATCTGTGCAAATATTTAAATACCATTTAGGTAATACCTATAACCACAGCAATTAAACTGACTGACCCTAATTGATTTGTAAAACTCGTTTAACACAAGCGCAAGAGAACTATTTAAACTGCAATGTAAGAAAAAGAAAAATGCAGTAATGAGAAAGATATTAAGGCCAGTCCGTAAAGATAAAAAGTATATAAATACCTTGCCATATAAGTTTCAACTTGTAGAACTGCTTCCTGGTATTTTTCATAATCTTCCATCCATTCCAAACAGATGGCAGGATTGGCAATATCTGATTGAAAGTTGCACCCAGTACCATTTTATAAAAAGGTTACTAAAAAAATAGAAAATGCATCTTTCATTGCAAAGCAACAAATTTTAGCACTTCAATAAAGATTCACAAAGCATAAATTAGATTTATGGAAAAACGAATGCTACAAAAAAAACTTACCGCTTTTATTGAAACATAGAACAAAGGGTAGCTTGCACTTGTACATAATGCTGTAAAAGCAGTACAAATAGAACTCATAAAGATAGCCTAATGGTTGCTATGTACAAGGACAGAAAATGCAATGCAATTAAAAGTAGTGAAGAGATACCTGCACGCATAGAGCATATTTGACATAAAAGTGATTGGATGCTGACATCGCGGCGTATCCGCAATGTACGCAACAACAGTGGGAAAACTGATGGCCAGAGAATCTGTAAGGAAGAAGAAGATACTCTTTACAAAAAGCATACAGCAACTAAAACTCTTCTCTGAAATAAAATGAGGCTATTGTTGTTCAAACCTAAAATGATTGTTCCACTAGCCGACCAATTGAACACTTCAATCTGTCCAGGAGTGTCAACCAACACATAATCCAACTTTGAGGCACGCTTTTCTAGTAACTCCAAAACTCTATCAATTCTGAAAATATTGAAAAAAATAATACAAGGAATCAAGAAAATAAAGGTTACAACAAATGAGCTAACTTTGGTTCGCTTTTGCAACAAAGCACACTCTACTAACGAATCAAACTAGCATGCCCAATACATAAAATGTCGAAGAGTTCAAATCCTTGCATAAAAAAAAGAGGTAGGCCATCTATTTTTTGATTAGTAAAAACATTTATTTTCTACAAGCTATATAACTCTTTGGTCCTTCTATTGAATACAAGTGCTTTTTTACTCACTAAAACAAGTGGTGTTGCGTAGTGCAGTGTATTGAAATTACGTCGCGAGGAATATATGAAAAAATTAGGCACATACAAAATAAAAATAGCATTATGTACAAATTACTTCGTATCACTAACCGTGTAGAAAAAAGGTTCAAAGATGTCATAATCGCACCATTAGGCCCCAATTTGTATTCTTTCATGACATCCTTGTATTTAATCGTATCGCGAATATCTACAGGAAATCAATATCACATAACACAATCAGAATATGAGTCTTAAATAAAAAATGTAAATATGTTGAAAACAATACATAGTAACAACAAAAAATGAAACACTACTTTTCAAAATATCTCTAAATTAATGAATGTGAAGGGCCTTACCAATATTAGGACGATAGGGGATTGTTAGCACCTAAAATATATAAATATTTCATTGCCATGAAAAGAAAGTTTTCATCAATTTTTTCAAAAAATAGATATGTGATGAAAAATATAGAAGCTATTGTACCAAGCAAAAACAAAGAAGAAATATTTCTATGAAAAGGCGTGACTACTAAATCCTACCGCGGGATCCAGATTGATGAGGTAAACAGTTTTCGAATCTCGTAGAAGAGACTCATGCAATGCAGCTACAAAGCTTGTTTTCCCTGTTCCAGCCATCCCAATTACAACGATTACAATAGGCTTAGTAGGGACTTCTTTAGAAGTTATATCTGCTACAGCTGCTGCACCCTGTTCATCCATTTTCCTTTCAGCTCTGAGACTGGGAGAAGCAATTTGCATAGGGACGCTCTCTGCTGTATGTTCAGTGGAATACGCATTTTTACAACTAGGTGTATCCATGATTGTTCATTCTGCTTTATTTCGAAAACCAAAATAACAAAAGAGAGCAAATTAGCTTCATCTAAAACAACTAAAAGTAATTTTCATTCCACGCATAATCTATGCAATGAAAGGAGAATGGAAATGCAAAGTAGAACTAAATATTTATGCAATTTAAAACAATAATCATATTTGATGTTTCTTTCATTTCTCTAACTCAAAAATGAGGCCAAAAGTTACTTTAACTTCTCGGATTCATTGTATCTTCCTACTCAAATTGCGTTGAAATTATTTCTGCAATATATTTCCTTAATTAATCTCAATTTCTGAGCATTCAGTCAACTCCTGTCAATTACAAAATGAGCACTTTACTCGCTACTATGCCATTTAGTCAACGGTAAAGCTTGGTAATTGGTAAGCATTGAAGTAATAAATTTGTTTCAAAATATGACAAGTATGTATTGCTGCAAATGAAGAATGAAAGAATATTTTAAGCGTAATCATTTAATCTTCTCAAAGTTCCTCTCCTAAAAGTAGAGATTACAATTCTAGTAGCTAAATTCGTATACCCTAACACGATGGATTATTTTTTTCTTAAGTACAAGCAGATAAAAATTCATAAAATAGAAAGTAATAATCTCATGCTACAAGCTGATTGCTATAAACATATGTCATTCCTGCCAGGACATTCCAATGGATTCAAAAGTTCATTCAACATGGATTCTCTTTTAGGTCAGCACAACTGCGACCTCACTACTACTTACATTGCATCATTTGAGAAAAGTAAGCTCATAGCAAGAAGATAAATCAGGCGGAGAACATAAGATGCGGAGAATATCAGATGCGGAAAGCAACGTGGTAGTAATGAAAAAGCGTAGCTAGGACCGGTAAAGTATCAGTAGGTCAAAAATGCTGTTCACTCTTTTCAAAACAAGAAAAACTAGCAGTTGATAAAATCATGATTTTGGTCTCTTCGCTATATTAGCTACATAGACAAAACTGTGTAAATGCTATGCTAGAAAAAAGTTTCTGCGGTGACTTGAGCTTTATTTCATCAAAAAGAAAGAACTATAATGCTTCCTTAACGTTGCACAGTTTTGTATTAAATTCTCAAGCCCGCAAGTACGAAGTGATTCCTACTGCTGATTTCAATACCCCCGATAAATTTCATCATAGAAAGCTAGCAAGCGCTCGCACCCTTTTATCGCTTCAAATTGTGATTTTTCTATGCTATCGCATGGAAAGAAGGATTTCTAGACGGACTATCGCTGTAAGACGAAAGAAAGGTGGACGAATGAGCCTAAAGGGTACAGATTTTCTAACTCAGATTTGAGATCATTTTTCCTTCTGTTTCAACGTACGTCAATGGCTATGGTACTTGATCTCTAGGCTATCCACTTTGTAAGCATAATCATTTAATCCATCGTGTTGAAATTTATTGCTGAATTCCTGATAAAGGCTATTGGAAATGCTTTGGAAGAAGACTCTGCTTGTGCTTTTATTTCATTTCGCTTTTCCATGCTAGCACACTTATTACTATTGTTGAAAGATGCTATTTTCTACAACGCAAGTACGTAGGCAGCGGATACGGCTAATAATTTGAAGCAGCTTGTTGTAACTGCTTTTTATATCATATGCAAATAATACAAATTCACCCATTTTGATATGATTATGAAGTGAACTAAGTAATCTAGTTCTTTGCCAAATCGATTTGTACTCATTTTACGCTTGGTTTCCAATGAAGGAGGAGAGTAATATGCTGTGAAAAATCATTTTTTCTGATTGGAGTTATTAGCGATAGAGATGCTCACATTTCTTCATGAGAAATCGAAATCGATGTAATTTGTTTACAAGCGTGCATTTGTATATGCGGCGCATTGTTTGAAATAAAATTCCTTTCTGTGCACTCACATTTCTTGTAAAAACTACTCCAGATATTTTGACTTTGCCATTTGTTCACTTAAATTATGTTGGAAAATTGGAATCTTGTTACATAGTCAATGAAATGAAGCATGGCGTTTAGCTGTGTCTTTATTGTTTGCTGCATTTTTATCACGTAATCATGTGCATATCTCTGTTAATGCTACTGTAGTCTAGCATGTTTTGATAGGTTACACTGTGTTTATGCTTCTCCAAGTAAGGGCAACCGGAGCATTGCTTAATTATGTAGAAACAGCAATAGAAAAAACACTTTGTTATCACGGCAGTGCTGCATCGAAATGTCTTAACTGACTCGTTTTGCACGCAGTGGCAATAGTATACAATTTGTCTTCTTCTCCCTCAAGGTTTGTAGGAAAGTGTTGCTTGTATATGCACATTAAAGTCATTGTTAAAAGAAATTAATCTTTTATTCTTTTTTTGCTCGATTCCTCTATTTCATTTTTATATCATCTGTGATTCCGATACCTCTCTTATTATTTTTTATTTTACGGATATTGAATCTGTGTATCATATTTTCTGTACTTGCCGTATAGATAATTTTGCATCGTGTTTAGTTCTCTGCTTTTTTTGTATTTGTTTGGCTGCAGTTTGCTTTATCTCCTCTAATTCTAATTTGCTCAAATTAGTTGTTTATTTCAAGGAAATATACAGTTTTTTACAAATCTGGGAATTTTTTGTTTTTATTTAAATGTAGACAGCTCTGAATGTCCTTCCTATTGACCGAAATGTCCTACGCAACAGAGTTTAAAGGAGAGTTTTCAACAGTTAAGAATGATATTATCAAAGAAATGGCTGAAGATTCCTCTAAAAAGATACAACGAAATCTTTCCGTTGATAGCATTACTAAGTCCGCTGAAGAAATACAGGAATACAAGCGCAAACTTCGTCTTAGAAGAAATCATCTGACTTTATTACGCCATCCAGTACGAACAAGCGTATTTTTTGGAGTAATGTTTGTTCGTTTTATCTCCTTTATATTCAAGAATGTGATTAAGCATAGAATCGCCTATGGACTCTTTCTTCCGCTTTTACAAGTGTTTTTTCTACTAATGCACTTCGAAGGTCCACACTCGGCAATTACATTAGAAGTTTGGATCTACGTGAAGTTAATCATTTGGTGGGTGGGTCTAGGAATCTTGAGCTCTATTGGCCTGGGTACAGGCATGCATTCTGGTACGCTATGCTTGATGCATGCAGTATACTAATATTTATCTGCCTGGAAGATTTCAAGCAGGCAGACGATTATGTTTTGCGTATTCTATTTTGCTTTATCAGGTCTGTTATTTTTGTTTCCACATTTCTTTTTAATATGTTCCACATCTGAGGTATACTTTTATAAGTTTATGGATAATGCCGTAGTAGACACATTGCTTTGTGCTTGCTTACTGATATTTGTTTTGTTACTTCTCTGACATTCAGAATTTTTTAGATCTTTTACTGATCTCACGTGTTTTTTCTTTTGCACTCTTTTTCATGCAAATGAAATGCAATAAATACACGGCTTTTGCATCATGAATGCAAAAAAGAATTTGATTTTCCTTATGTTCCCCATTCTTACCTTACTCAGAAATGTAGTTCTTTGGATTTTGATGCTCGCGTGAATATGTGGCAAAATGTTATGAAAACATCCGATCATTTTCAGGTGATTTTGCTACGTGACCTACGCCTTATTTTTTTGCTGTACGTACACCGGATGATTTGTTCGTCAAGAGTTCAATTCTCCGACACTTTTTAAAAATGTTGAAACCTGTTACTAATGAAACAATGTATCTCTATGATCCGGGTAGATCTCTCCCTCACCTTTTTATTTGTGGTTTTTACTGTAATTGTTAACTTTCAGTGTATTTCTCAAAACAATTTGGATGCTTTTGACAACAAAATCTCTGTGCTTGGATTAATTTTAAAAACTCTCCCCTATGGTGTCTTGTGGGGCATTGGCTCGGCCTTAGGAGAGCTTCCTCCTTATGCTGCTTCGTATGCTGCTGCATTGGTATGTTGTTAGAGCACGCAAAAATGTATTTTAATTCTATCAAGGAGTAGGGGATTAACTTTTTTGACGCTCCTAGCATGCAGCAATGGATTACATTTGTTTTAGATTATAGTAATCTTTTCTCTTGTTAAATAGCATTTTTTAAAAAGAGAATCAACATGTTAGATTTCACGTTGAATAGAAAGTGCGAGTATTATGCAATGCAGAATGAAGAGCTCCAAAATAGAAAATTAAACGCTGTTAGGGGTCTGTTTTTTCTACTTTTCGCTTCTTTGATAGGCTCGTAAAAGTAATGAAGAATTTGAAGAATTGCAAGCGGAATTAAACAGTAGTAAGAGGTTTGTTGAAACAGAATAGCAACATTTATAAGATTTTTGGGGAATGGAAGGAAACGTTTTTACCCTTATAGAGAAGAAGCAGTCTGCCACTGAAAGTTAATAGTATTATTGATATAATTTGAAAATATTTTGACATGCATTTGTAGCGTGAATAGACACACATCCTTTACCTGTTTTGAATCTACGCCATAAAAACATTTTTTTCAATATTCGTTTCTTTTGCTAGGACTTTTATACTCCGTATGAAATTATGGACTATGAATATGGTGGAGAATTATGGATCTCTTTCGGTATTTCTTCTCTCTGCTTGGCCCAACGGTAAAACATGTTTTCTGCAATTTCTCCGTATAGTTCCTAATGAAGCATGTTCATGTTATGCTTTTGTTCATTGGACTATAAGTTTGAAAGCAGTTTATTGCTGTAATGAAGATTTTTTCTTACTTTGCGCATTTTATTTGTTTTTGAATGTATACAGCCTTTTTTGATTTATGTGGTATTGTCTGTGGCCACTTCTTGATGCCATTTTGGAGATTTTGTTTCGCACTTTTTATTGGGAAAGCCTTTGTTAAAATAGTTATTCAATGCTGCTTCTTTATTTTTTTATTCTCTTCTAAATTTGCTGAAGTGAGTGGCAGAAATTTAAAAAGAAAATACAAAATTTTTTTTTGAGTCTGCTATGTAGCTGTAATGCCTTTGCATACTCTTATATAGTTTAGTTGAGGGAATGAGTGAATGAAAACTCAGCATGGGTATGTAAGGTATAAACGGTAGTTCTGTTCATGCTTTTAATGATTACATGCATTCAATTTCATTTTCAATGATTTGCTGTTGTAATTGATATCTTCCTTTTCTTTTTTTAAGGGTTTGAGTTAGAGCATTTCTTTTTTTGTTTTATTTTTCTTCTTTTTTATTTTCAAAAATGTAGAGTGTTTGTTGTCAAATGACAGTTATTTACTCCAAAATGGAGGTATCTGTTATCTTTTAGCTATTTTCTTCCTGAGGGTGAAATATTTTAATTATCTGCACCGCTCTGCTTTGTTTCGTATTTTCGTTATTCAGCATTTTTCTGTTTAATCTTATATGTCCCCTCTTTGTGATGATTGGCTATATTTCTGTGCCTAAAGAGAAACAACGTTGCTTGTGGAGTTTATTTGTTCTTGCATTCTTTTGGTTTAGAGTTTATCTTTTAGTTCAGAATTTTTCTTTTAGTTCAGAATTTAATCTCTTAGTTCAGAATTTAATCTCTTAGTTCAGATTTTATCTTTTAGTTCAGACTGTGTGAGTTTTCATAAGGTGTGATGTTGCATCTAAAGTTTTCTTCTTTTTCATAAAATTTTGTTGTACCGTTTTTATAATTGAAAGGATATTTTTTCTTGTATTTTTACTTCTTTGCTATGTGTATGCAATTTTTTTTGTTTCAAGAAGAAGAGACCAATCTAATTTTTCCTTAAAAACATACATGCATTGCAATGCTACGGATTGAACTTTTCAGTACTTCTTCTTGGTATTTTTATCATTCATTTTGCTTTGTTTTAATGTCTTCAGTTTCGTGCTGACCTAATATTTAAGGTAGCACGAATATGGCCATTGAAATATTGGATTATATCCAAGTTTGGCACAGTAGATGGTTTTGAAGTAGCAGTTTTATCAAAGATAAATCAGTTACGTAATGGTGGAGTAGGATTCGAGGCACTTGGTGGAAAGAAAAGCTTGCTGAACTTCTCTGTCATTTTTCCCCTCATAACACTTGCTATACTCACTGTTTTTATTCTCCGATGCATTGAACAATTTGCTCAAATGCGACAAAAGGTATTTTTTATTATACGTACATGTACTGTATTTGCATCCTATTTGGAGGTTGGAATAAAGAATATAGAAAACAGTTTTCAATTTGATTTATAGCTTTAAATTGTATTTTTTTTACTGTTTGACTGAGAAATGCGTTTTTTTGTAAAAAAGACCTACGATTGTTTTTTTTATGCTTCTTATTAGTTATGCAAAGATGATGACGATTTGTATTGTGTAGCACCTTTTTTTCTTGATTTTAAATTATTTTCTTGAAAGATTTGATGCATTCTCCGCAAAGTGGGATGCGGAAAGCGAATCTGTGCTTTTTTCTGCATTTTTACTTTTTGTATTCTCTTAAGGTGTTGTTCCAAATGCCTTTAATTCCTTCTTATAGAATGTGAAAAATGCATGCATCTCTTTTTTTTCAGGAACTTGACATAGAAGAATTGAAAATGTTTACCCATTGTCAGGATCCTTCTTTACCGATGAAATATGTTGATGAGTTGAAATTTTGATGAAAAAGAGCAACTCACGCTGTTGCATCTAAAACATGCACTCTTATATACTTCGATCACATAAATTTTCTTCAATGCAAGCTCTTCTTTTACAAAAATGGGGTGTGTATGTTTGTTTTTTGATCCTTACTTCTCTCTACTTTATTCGCTTCTAACATAGATATACGTGTTATAAAGCCGTGTGATTTTATAAGGGGCCCGCAAACTCGTATCTGAAAATTAAGAGAATGAAAGAATGACATACTAATTTAGCATAATATGGGAATAGCGTTTCCCCTTTCCCTCAAAAACATTTTGCTATTCTTAGTTTGTAAAATCTACTTTAAAAAAAAGAAAAAGATTACTCTATTTACATAATCTCATGTATTGCGGTTTGTTCGAGTCTCCAGAGAGTAAATTCTACATCATTTTTTTCTTTCCTTTGTGCCTGTGAAACAAAGGCAAGGAAAAACTAGCTTTTATTTATCCTTTTACTAGGGAGGCGAGCACGGTATGTAGGAATAATGAATTGCATGGAATAAAACGTAGATTTCTCTATTTGTTTCTCTGTTTTTTTGTACGGAAACTCTCTAATTCAACGTTAAACAAACGTGACTAAACACAGGAGCGAAAACACTTGCCTCCTTCGTTTAATACATACGTTACTATGCCCTCCTGCTGCTATACATTTTTGTTTTCCTTCCTCAAGGAGTGCATGCCATCATTTCTCTGGAGCTTTGATGATTTCAGAAGGCATACACATTTTTTCTGAAATGAATTTAAACTGTTTCAAAGAAGTGGATGTCATGAATTCGTTCTCCTTTGTATAGCGAGACAATCGATTAATAATCCCCCTTTATTTTAAGATAAGGGTGTGATGGTACACAAATAAAAATCTCGTTTATTTTGCATTTGCTATTCAAAAAAATAAAAACTATTTTACCAGTATTTCTGCGTTTTTTAGAAGTTGCAAATGATACTGCCATATTTATAAAAACGTGAACCACTTTGAAGTGTAGCGAAGATCGCACTAGCCTACACAGAAAGTTTGCTGTGTTTTTTCCATTGGTGAGGATAACTCAAAAATGTGGAGACCATTTCGAAAGCCTTGCTTCTTTAACGAAACAGAGGCGCAAAATCTTCTACATCATTGAGAAGGTTTCTCTCTTGTATCAAGTAGATTAACAACCAAGTAAAATATATGCATGTCAAAACAAGTAGCTCTCTTTTGCAAGCAGGAGAAAAAAATTGCGTTTTCATTCATGGCTCAATTTTCAAACTGGGAGAGCACAAATTCCTTTAAAGAAACTAAAGCATGATATTCCGATAAAAGGTCTTGCAAATTTCCAACAGTAAATTCATCAATCGATCGCATACGAGTGAACCGTGTCGTTGTTTCTTTTGCCTTTTGTACCTAAAGAAAACAAAAGATTTGCTTTTGAGGTTGCGCATACACACTGATGGGGTTTTAAAATTTCCACGATAGGTGTATGTACACCCCATGCATCCCTTTTTAAAAATGGGTTAAAAATTTGTACGTACTAAAGTCTTATGTAGCCTTTGTATTTCTATTGCATCTAGTTCTGGTGATGATGTCAGCTCCACAGGATCATGTTTCTCTTCCTCATAAACGAGGGTAGAGGATTCCATGGGAGAGAGAAACTTGGGTACGCAGTCCTGCTCTAGAAGAGAAGCTTCAACCTCATGAAATCGTCTAGCCAAATGAACACACAAAAAGCAAAACTGCATGCAGAAAGCATGTTTAGGCAAGTCTGCACACAACTCTTCACCCATTTTTAATAAAGATATAGATCGATGTACACGGTTTCATCGTTTAGCATAGATACGCAATTTCCGAACAAAAATTAGGATGCATACTGTACTTCTTAAATTCTTCTTTAGATACATTGAGATGCGTTGTTTCACCTAAGCCATGGATAAAATATACCTGCAACAGCACAGTAATGTACAAAATAAACTAATTAGGTTGCTGTTGCATGATAATTTCAAATCAAGGCAAACTCCAGAGATGCACACAGGTGTGCTAAAACATCCCTATACATCTTTCTCTCTTCAGCTAGAAAAAACCCATCACTACATATGAGAAAAAAACATCACATCCAGAAGGTTTGTATCCCAAGCACACAGCGATGATAGGGATGCAGGCGAGCAAACATGAATAGCAATCCAAAGAAAAAACAATGAAACAAAATTTTTTAAATGTCAAGATCTAGAAGCAATGTCAAATGGATGGAAACAAATCATCTACAAACTTCAACACTACACACAGCCTTCTAGCCTTTGGATAGCGTATATGCATTTCGTTTTTCAAAAAATGCAATTTGCACGACTGCCCGTATTACAAATATACAGAGAATTGCATGCATCACACACAATTGATTATTCATTTTTAATGGCAGGTAGAAAATGGTCTATGTAGATGGCTTACAGCAGAAGAATATTGTGTAAAAAAGTATGCTTCTTCTTCTACATGTCGCTGTGGATTCCGAAAGGCTTGAATGAATTGTACGTTAGAATAAAGTCGAGGAGGATTCATTCGAATGATAAGAAAAATTAGCAGCGGAAGTATATCATCAGCACTGGCAAATGGGGTTGCCCTGAATGAAGAGAAAGGTTGAAAATGACGAAAAAGTAAACCAATATGCAAACTAAACGAATAATAGTATTACTTTACCTAACACTTGAAAATTACAAAGAGAGATTCCCTTTTCATTTCAATCAACTCTTAACTCTTTACCTTATTTCTACATATCTAAATCAGAAATCAGCAAAATAAAATTACCATATTCTAATGTTAATACAAAGTAATACAACATATGTACTTTATAAGAGCATATAAACTGAAGATAACTCATATGACTACAGCGTGTGGAATTCTACAAGCTAGGGTGAGCCCGTCTTACAATTTTGATGCATCCGCTTCTAGCCATGTCACAATGGTTCGGCAGCAATTCAGAATCAAAATCAGTTTATCCTTGGGAGACTAAAAAAAATAGACGGAGAAAAACCTTATTTTCATAGCTATTATGTGATAAATTCAAAAAGAAAACTATTTGCTATTGTCAACAAAAACGCTAGCGTTTAATCGCTAAAACATATTTCCTTTCAATCTAAAGCGCCTCTCGTATACATTGCAGACAGAATATAGCTTAAAAACCTTCATTTTGTCAATACGTAGCAACTCCTGCCCAGCTCGTTGAAATGCTTCGTTATTTAGGGAGATTCCAATTTCCAAATGCTGTGGTTCAATCCATTGAATGCATCTGTTTCAAAATAGTTCAACTCGTTAACAACACGCTATCAAAACTATCTTTTGTTAGAGTGATTTTGATACGATATGATGTTCTACACGCTTTTAATGGCTTGAAATTACTACGATCCTACGTGATTTTATTATTGAGCTTGTAGTCTTCGATTTCATCTTGAGGATTACATTGGAATAACCTTAAAAATACAAAAATAAAAATATTCATGCATGTATGGTATGAAGAAACCCAAGCAAAGTTTCCTCCCCACACACATGTGAACCTTTTGTAATAATACTCTGTGTATGTACAGCTAAGTTGTGTGCTACATATAGAGCTCCTTACTGAAAGTATAGTTTTTGAGTAAGGAACTTTTCAAGATCATCCAAAAGCAGAGAATGAGCCTCTTCTGCTACATCAGAAAAACTTTCCGTCTACAAAAATAAAAGTTAAAGCGTACAAAAAATGTAAAGCACAAAAACCTTAAAAGATAAGAATGTAACAAGTTAAATAACATAAAAACAAGGTTTTCATTAAGGCACAGAAAGCACAAAACAATTGATATAGATGCTCTACCTGTACTAAAATTTTTTTTGTCATCAAGATAAAGCGATGTAAACGGTTAGCTACTTTTTCTCGTGTATCATTAACCTGAAATGATTCCACAAATCTGTACACAAAATAAATAAAAAACTATTCTACTTCTTTCTTTTGAGTCAAAATCCTATCGTTTTATTCTTATTGAACTGTCTTTACTTCTTGGCATGCGCAACGACCCCAGTACATGAAGGATGCTTCAGCTTTTCAAGAAAGTCATTATAAGGAGTCCTTGGTCTCTGCGAAGCAACAGAGAAATTCTGTTCAGAACGACTTTCTGATGATCCTTTCTCACTCGAATCAAATTTTTCCTCATCTAGCTTGAATGTTTTAGATTCTTGTACCATCGTCTCAATTTGAGATGATAAATGGCTAGCAGAAGATAGCACAGATGTTATATAAGATAAATCTGCCTCTGTGGTAGGGAGTCCATCAGCAGATACAGTTTCGCTCTTGCGTAGTGCCAAACTTCCATCTTCGTTTTCGCTTGCTTTTTTCCCAAAATACCATCCAAATTGAGGAACATTCTTCAAGAATCGGAACGGAGATCCTCTTTTCCCCTCCGTATTTAACACCGAAGACGGCTCAAAACCTACCTGTGAAGATACTACAGAGGCAAGCTCATTATTTTCCTTCAAGGATATTTTGGAAAGAGACAAATCCGTTGTGGCATTTCCAGACCTAGCCTCAGGCGAACTCAACTCATCACTTGCTGAAGATACTGAAGGATGTTGTAATACACCTGCCACCGTATTACGAAGTGTTTCAAAGCTAAAACGCTTATCAGACGATGATGGTGAAGGCAAAATTTTCTCCCCTGGCCCAGTGTGCTCGTAAGACTTAGAAAACAAAGCGCTACCATTTTTTACAGTCTCTGCAGCTTGTTCCCCGGATGTATCTTCCAACTTAAGATCATTTACTTCAGCAATGTCATCATTTCCTTTGCCAGATAAATCTTCCGGGAAAATGTTCGATGATTGGAGTGTCAACAGATCGCTCACTCCTATCTTGCGCGAATTACCTTCTGCAGAGATTATTCCTTGTGATTCCTTTTTCCCATTTTCCTCGCTCTTTTTTATTACATTTGCACTTGATTCCATAGAAAGTGAAGATATCAGCACACGCTCTTCAACGGAGGACGTTGTGTCACTTGTACCTGAAGGATTACAATGCAAAGTTGAAGGCACTATCATTCCAGGAGTAGCTACAATTCCGGAATATTCACTTCGGAATGACGAATGCCCCGATGAAGACAACAACGGCGTCCCTGCTTGATTTTCCGTTACCAATGATTTTCTATTTTTATCTGGCAGGGAATGCGAATCGCAATCTATTTCGACATTGAGCGGAGAAGTCTTCGATTGTGAGCTGTCGTTTATCCATACAGTTGGAGACAAGGGCAATTCTTGTAAGAGAGAAGCAAAGCCATCACCTTTGGCTCTGTCCACTTCTTCACTCTGGTGCATACTTGTCCACTGCTCATCTGATATGGCCATTGAAGACATACATTGAATAAATTCGCCACAAGCGCCCCTTTTGGGCGGAAATTACATATACATTTAAACCACAAAATGAAGAGCAGCGTGTAGCACCGGCCAAGTTCGTTTCACAAATGATGGCGGCTCTTCTTCATATTTCAGCCCAAGCGGAATAACTTATTAGGAGACGTAAATTAATCTCACTATTAGAAATTATTTTAAAAAAGAGTTTTGGGAGCGTTTGATATTCTTTTCATATCATGACAGACAACCATTAAGCAATTGCAAAACTTCTGCCGATGCATTTGTTTGTTCCTCACCAGAAAAAATTGCAACTCAATCATTTACTTTACCAAACTGCTCAAATAACAGTGATGCTAATAGGTAGCAGCCTTAAGCCATCTTCGTCGCAATCTCAAACTGTTTTTACAAAGAAAAAAACGATATTTTCTTGGTAAAATGCTCACAAGTAAAGCTTTAAGCATTTTCACTACTGCAGCATGAAACGAAATTACAGAAATCGTGACAGGGGTAGTGATCACGAAATGTAATCGAAGTACTTAGACGCTAAATTTTGTTGAACAAATTCTTCCTCATTCTCAGCCGTGATAGGGTCTCAAAAGAACGGTAATGAATGTCTAAGTTTGAATCCCTTACAAAATTTGTAATTCAAATGAATTTATCAAAATGCACCTTACTGTTCGAGAGGATGAGGTCATGCGAATACGCGCCTGTGAAGCAATGCATGCAAACAGTGACAAACATACATACTCTTGTAAATACGCAGCTCCGCAACTGAGACAATGAAGATTTTTAGAGTATGTGAGACTACCTGTACTTCCGAATGAAATCAAAAAAATTCGATGTTCATAGTCTACTCATGACAAAACTATTAAGTGGAATAAAATAACCGTTAGCCTAGTTATTCTAAGTGAACTTAAGATGATACAATGTATTTCGCTATCAGATGCGAACGTTAAACATTGCAGTTATCTTTTAGAGGTACATTTAAAAGAGGTAACTAGCATAAATAGAAGTTTATTGAAAAATATATTACATCGAATTTTTATCCGAATTCTGATTGGTATTAAACTCCAGGAAAAAAATCTTTTCCACACTTTAAATTTAATTTCCTAAGGTCTTCATTCTACGTAAATAGTTGCACCTTTCTAACAACAACGACAAAATAGAATGTGCACTTTAGATAAAGTGCTTCTGCTGAATATGTTAATGGAGCCAAATGAAGTCACTGCATAAATGGATTTGAGTGGCTATAGAATAAATGTTGTCAGAAGTATCAGCGTATTTAATAATGTTTCGTAAAGAAAATTGCAAGAGTACGAAGGGGGATTTATTTCTCTTGATAAATCATCACATTTCCAATCTGATAAGATATGTTTTGATTTCGATGAATGCTATTTTTGCCAACATAACTAGTTAAAAGGTGTGTTAAACAATTTTTTCTGTTTTCAAATGCATCATGTTCAATGAGAATCCAATATTGTGGAAAATAAATGGGTTACTACTGATAGACAGGTTTTGTTTCAATATGCACTTGTATTTGCATAAATTAATTCAACTCACAAAAGGTAAGATAAGGTAGATTTGTTAAAATGTTTTATTCTAGTTAGGTACTTTCTGTTGCGAATTAACTACTATGCTTTACGTTCAAGCTAAAATCATTGCTTATATTGAGGGAAAAGTTATCAAAACTTTTTACATGTAACATCATATCTCACGGACAGAGTTTACTGTCAAGATGCGTTTAATTTTTTCTCTAAAAAGATTAAAGATTTACTTACATAGAAAAGTGCGTCCCAACTTTTCGAAAATCTATGAAAAATTATGTTTTCATGATTTCATAGTTTTTTCATTCACTAAATGATTTTAGGATTTATTTGTTCTCTTGATGTAGGAAATAATTTGTTGCGGTGCATGCTATTCCTTATGTAGAATCAATCTATACTTTTAATAGCCATTGTTCCCTCTTAAGCAATTTTGAAAATATTGTGAATACAGCAAATCAAAAAAATATACGAACATTCCTTTGGCTACAATTTTTGGACGTCCTACAATTTTGTCCGTAGAGCAAGAGTTAAATCAAAGACAAGAGCTCATATTATTAAATTTTCTTCAATTGACTATGTGGTTCTTATGTGGGTTTTCCACTTTCCCAATAAATCACAGGCTATGATAATGACTAGAACCAATACTAGATGAGGAAAATTTTGAAAAATAGAACAATTTTACTTCAATCTTTGCAATTGCTTTAGAAATGGCTGTTTTAATTGGTCCTGATGTAGACGTGGTAGATAGCTCAGAGGTGCAGCTGGACGTTAAAGCTTGTTTAGAAGCTGTTTTTGAGCAAATTTTATAAATCGGAGTAATTGTTGAGAATGAATCAAAAAGATATGGCTACCTTTGATCAGCAAAACAAGCATGCAATCAAATATTTGAATAGATCCCATGTAGCTTTGCTTTGCAATAATAGCACACCTAATGTTTATTGTCCGAATCAGAACGTTAAAGTCGTAGCATGGTAGCACAAATAGACTTTATATCGTAGCAAACAGGTTGCGTATAAAGGAAGTCTTTTACTCTTATATTTACTTTCCTGCATCACTGATTTCTAACACTCATTCATGAAAGATCTAGAAGCCTTTACATGGAATTATTTTTCTCTTTCGAATACTCTAAAGCCTGTGTTTTAGCATAAAACTTGATGCGTTTTCATGTGACATTTCCTTTTTTAAAAGCTACTGATGTATTTGTTTCAATAAATAAAAATAGAACGCATGAAAAGAAAGATTATCTCATTTGACATATAAAAACAGTAGTGCTATGAAATGAAGAATTTTTCACTACGACAAGTTGGGATATACGTGTTTATCTTGTACGTAAAAGATATTATAAACTTCTATCCAAAATCTGGACGTTAATTATAGCAGTTTCTATGAAAATGATTTGAGTTACAAAATTAATTTTACTCCTATTTATGCAAGCAATACCAAAGAAAAATCATCAACTTGTATTTTATCATATTTGGGGTCTGTTGTGCGTTTCTAACATATCCTTGAAATTATGCAAAAGTGCTAAATTTAATGTTGATTTAAACGATAAATGACAGTTTTATGGTAACATATAACATAAAGTATAGATAATTGAAAATAAACTACAAAAAAGCCCATTGTAGAAAATAAGTTATAGTTAACTTTACCTAAGATTCTGATCAATAAAAAAATAACGTATAAATTTATAAATTAATTAGTGAAGTAGCTGGTTTTTCCATTCAAAGAATTTCATAATGAATCAAGGTTCGAGTAAAACAACGGTAAATTTTGATATGAGAAAAACGCATGATTCAATAGAGATTGACAAGATTGTAGATGGCTATCTCTCACAATTAGAGTCGTGGCAAGAACAGCAAAACGATAAACCCATTTACCAAGTTTCTCTTGCAGGTGAGTTCAATTTCATTATACAAAAGCATACCTAAATTTGGCTATGCTATTAAAAACGTTTAGGACATATTTTGTAACTCTTTTTTGCAATACCTCCTGTGCGAAAAATCTTCTTGTTAATCTTTTTTGTTTCAGACTTTTCAGAAGAAAGCCTTGTTGCTGGAAACGAATTAAATGGACTTCCACAAAGGGATGGAGAGCTGAACCTGCTCTCATTACTTACTTCTGGCTACATACAATCATACATTGACTTATCTTATGTTTACGCTAGTAATGGTGATAAAGATTTGTTGAACGTACGTTCCACTCAGCCAAAATATTAATGACACGCTAGTAATCTCATTTCTTCGAGTGCGTTACATAACAAAAAGTTTTTCAAACGTATAGAATAGCGGTCTCATTTCTTCAAACGAATATTTGAACTCTACCCTAGTACTGGATTCCACAAATCTCTCTATAATATCGGATACTCTCAAGCTTGCAGAGACTGCGAGGCGCACTAGGGCATTAACTCAATGCTTCGAATTATATAATGATATTGCAACGCACCATGCTTCAAACATCTCGAACAAGACAATTGCTGCATATTTTCATAACCGTTGCTATGAAGTTGCCTTGGAATTAAACGATAAGAAAAAAATTGTACAAGCATTGATAAGTCTAGGTACAATAAAATTTTTAAGTGAATTTCTTGTAAGAGCAGTACAGAACTTGGAAATACGAATTATCGTTGGCTATAGTGTGTAAATATTGCACTGGCAAGCAGGAGATTCCTATAAACAATTAGGAAATTCGGAGCTTGAAATAGAGTACTATACACAGGCAGCGGAACTATCGGGGATTGAAGACAAAACGCCGAATGGTGCCTTGCAAAAGTTGCTCTCATCCATCAAATCACAAGCGCGATCATTTGCAACGGTACGAAAACTTGCAATTCAATAACTGACAATTCATTGGTGCTTATTAGCAGTTGATCATTATAGAATTAAAGACCAAACACTTTGAGTTAGAGTTGGTTCGACTTTTTTGGTGCGACAGTGCCACCAAAAACCCATTTCTGCATTTACTATTCAGAATGGAAATTGTGAAAAAGCAATCAAAGTAGGACAATCACATTTACATATAGCACAGAGATACAATTGCACGGAAGAAATAGTTGAATCCTACTGGGAATTAGGAAAATTAAAGCAAGATTTTGGTATAACTGCATTGAAATAGTATACCTACACTGAAATATAAGTAAAGTTGCAGCTTTCTACATGACATTTGCACGTAATGTATACACCCTAGGTGACAAAGAAGGGGCCCTTCAATTTTATCAGCAAGCCACGACATTTGCGAGGTATAACAGCGCTCCCTTTTGAAGTAGTCACTCTGCAGCAATATTTAAGCAGAGTACCTGTAGACTTGTTGCACATCACCACCTAAACGCGTTGTTTTCCGCCTTAATTGTAATTAGGGAACATTATAGGGAAGCACTTCCAAACGTTTTGCTAGAAATAGCAAAGTTACATATTCAAGGGAACGAAGATGAGGTATTCAGTTTGTAAGAATACATTTTATAATTACCACAAACTTTTCCAACGTTGATAGAAGGAGATATTTGAGTACAGAAAGCTACTATCTTACTCCAAGAACTTATTTCTTTACCGCATTCCAAGGTATGGTACATAATTGAAAATATTAGATTAATTTTTTTAATGAGATTGCCTTGAAAGGCTCTTCAATCAAAAGATTTTCTTTTGTAGGAAGTTCTGAATTCTACTTGCGAAGCTCTGTACCTACTGGGAATGATACAAGAATCAAGGGGAATGAATGCTGAAGCAGAAGAAAATTTAGCCAAAAGTTATGAAATGGCAATGTAAGCTTAGTTCTTAAAACCTTCTCATAGCTTTTAATATCAATTCACAAGCACGGCTATTCAAATGTTTATAGAAAAATAGGAAAAGCAACGCAAGTGGATTTACTTCGTCCTATGATAGGAAAGATCAGAGCAAAAAGGGATATGGAAAAATTCAAAGAAATAGTGAAAACGAATCCAGAAAAATTGAGACAATGGAAGATATCAAGATCCCAATTTTAGTCATAACTTATGCTAACTGCGTAGAAAACAGCCGATAAAACGATCATGACATCTTACACTCAAAATTAAATGCGAAAAAAATGTACAAATCTTTTGAGACCAATAATTAAAATTTTAGAAGTAGGAAGATTGGTCAGTTCTCGTTAGCATTACCCAGAATGATTATGCAAGCAATGAATTATAGTATGAAAGATAAGCTGTACAAGTTTAACCCGCTACAGCTGATCCATACACTACACATTTGAATAAACAGCGAGATAACTGCAAACTCCTACTGGCCATTACTCCACACTAAAAATACATTCACTTAACTAAACAGTAAAAAATAACAGATTTTAAAATGACACACCATCTCTAGACTAAAATACTTTTTTTGAAATTGGAAAAAATTGAGCAAGCACAATAAAACTCCGCACTCGACAAAGTTCATAGCTTCATGAGTGAGTCTCTTCTACTTGCTGCTCCGAATGAAACAAGTGAATTCCAGTTTTCCACCCCGGTATGACATTAATGTACGATTAAGCAAACCCTAAAAAATGCACAATTTAACAACAGAAAGGCTATACGTCAAACGGTAAATTTCAAACCCACAGGAGATATGAGTAAAAAGGATGATAGTATATAGAATGGTCACATAAGTAATTCGAAGCGGCTAATGAGTCTATAACAACTTGAACGAATAGACTTGATGGTTGAACACAAATGTTAGCTAACATTATGGTTTCTTTATACTATATTGAAAGACATATAAACCAACAAATTTTTCCAATGATTTTACGTAATGATAACATTACCTGGGGTGAAGAAGCAATGAGTTGAAATTGTGTAAGCAGTCCTGTAACTCTGTGATATCCTACAAGCTGAGCTCCAAACGACGTTTTGTGGCAAACAATATGGCTATCGGAAAATAATCTTTAAGTACTCCTACAGCACAAAAATAAATTAGAACGGTCATCTTGTACAGCAAGAATTCCATGGGAACAAATTAGCCTCTTAAAAAACAAATCTTCACGCAATCTTTTATATAATTCAAACAGATGCAGTTTCAACCAATAAATCCACGTAAAAAGTTTCAACTTTTTGATAGAATCAAAGGTGGGAAACAAATAAAAACGTATTGTATATAACATGACTTTTAAGTAATTTTACCCAAATAAAAACACGATAAACAACTTTAAAACAGCATGGTGAGAATACCCTACGTTTTTAAAGCACTTGCAAATACAATCCAGAGCAGTATCATTAGTGCTAATTACGAAAAAAACCTTTGTACACAGCAAGTGTAAATAGCGGTTGCCTATATAGCTAAGATAGGGTTTTTCTACTATTTTAATGGATATAAAAGGAAAAAGAAAGATAAAAATACAAAAACATTACGACAGTGACTACTAAGAAATCAATCTCGCAAATATCTTCAAACGGAAATTCTCACCTTTCAGAAAGTTTTTCTACACGAGGACTCCAGGGGCAACAGGTGATAATTGAAAATGCAGCACAGCTGCAGCTCCATCCTCCTGACATAAATATGATACCAAACATTTTAATAAATTTATTTGCTGTATACAATGTCTATACTTGTAACAAAGCAAGAAAAAAATTTAAAGGGAAAAGCACATCTTGTTTAGAAAATCAACGCCAGTCAGAACTTTTTATCATATCACTATGAGTAGAACTCACTGTAGCAGTCGTATCAGGCATGATCCAAAATCCTTCATCCAGATAAGTTAATTTGGTGGATACAACACGGGGAAGACCCATTCCTACTGTCCCATTGCTGCGACTATCATTTCATAGAGTTCCCCATTCCATTGACTATATTAAAAAGTATTACAAAGAGAGAATTGAGTCCATTTTGTTACAAATATTGTTTATCAATAGTGTACAGCTTGGCTGCGCTCGTTCAATAACTCGCACAACTCACTCGATGATACACAATAATACAATAAATGATTGAACCTAATTTTTAAAATACAAAATTTTCACTAGAAAAAAATTCACTATTAGCTCACAGTTCAATTTGAGTAGCTTAATTAATTTACATTTCTCAGACTTTTATAATATTACCCTTCGAACTTTGGAATTATTGTAAAAACAAAGTTTTTGACGGTACAACAGGCAATATCACGATCGCTGAAATAAGAAGAAAGAAAGGTGTAGTTACAATAACCATATCATCGTATTTACTACTATAACAACCTTGCAAGTACATGATGAAAGTATCATGTAAATTTTTAAAGATAATACGTGGAAACTATCTTCGAATTTCTGCGGAGTAAATCAATATCTTAGGAGAAAAATTCTTAAATGAAAAACAAACTTTTCATTTGAATGAATCTACTATAATCCAAACGTAAACTTCGCCTTCTCTCATTCAGAACTATTCAAACGCTAGAAGAAATCTCTTAAACGATACGAAAGGGCAACATCAAAAATTATGCAATTGGTTGAATATACTGCAAGCATAAGAATAAAAAATTCACTCTTGTGGGGCTGGGAGAAGCTGATCAAATAACTGATACGCCCATGCTTGCATTCTTATTCAATGTCTTAGGAAAATTGAAAGCAAAGTACAAAGCAAGATGCTTCTATAAATGATATGCTCTTATATAAATAAAACTACTTTACCTACCAAAAACTAAAAAACGGATAGGATAAGACAGGAACAAACCCAAAACATTGAAGCACACATCTAACGCACCACACTATTCTATTTTTATTGTGCTAATGTAGTGAATAGCAAAAGGAAAATTTAAAGCAAAACTTCCTTCAACTCAACGTTTAAAGAATTTTAACCCAACTTACATACACAATACTTTGGTATTCGTAGATTTTGGCCCGGTGGAAATTTTACTTGTTATCACATCCGTATCTACTCTAGTAGATTTGAATGAAGAGGTGGTCTCATCCAAAATAACAGGACAACGACTGGTGGACAAGAACAAATCAACTTGTAAATGCAGGAAGCAAAAGATATAGCAGGTGGTCCAACGCATGAGTTGAGTAATTATGGAAAACAATACGAATTCAGAATAGGAAAAGGGTAGGAATAGGAATAAGTTACATCACTACCTTGCTAACATCAACAACTTGAAAAGTGATTGTTAATTGCCTTTTGGTTCATTGTGTTGCAGCAGTTACCGCAAGACACATGTAGCGCGGTGTGTGTGAGTCATGCATTACAGTGAATTAATTCCATAAAAACAAGATGCAATTTTATTGAAGCCCTAAAATATTTTGACGAAAAAAAATACACACCTGGTTTGAGTCAATCTCAGAAAAAGCACATGAAAAATCTCTGCTCTAGCAAATAAATTTTTCGTGGAATATCAAAAACGTGTATCCGTTAATGAAATGTAGAATTTTGCTTCGCAGCCTATAGCTTCAAAACGAATCAGTGGGCTTTGCTTGGAAATGCAATAAAAACTCATAAGATTTTTTATTGACGGAAATGGCATTTGTAAATCATGCTACAATTTTACCATTGCTATTTTCATCAATGAAATAACCACTGTAACCAAAGGTGATTGTGCTTAATGCGACTGAAGGAAATCAAGACACACGAAGTACCAAAGGTTGCTGCTCCTGCATTTTTGTCAACGAACAACTGCACTAGCTTTTTTTATTCAGATAATTATGCTTGAAGAATATGGTATTAAGTACATGTTGTATTGAACAATTTAATGGTAAGCGTCACGACAATACGATCAAATCAAATATGCTAACTGCCGATGCATGTGAGTGATCGCATGTCTTACATTTCAGTGCACGAAACTAGAGGCAATCATGACTTTGTTTATATCGAGTTATTGAAAAAAGTGAAAAAAAAAGTCAAACCTATAATTCTTCAACCTTAGAATCTTCACTCCATTAAAAAAAAATATACGAAGAAAAAATTACTGTTTTCGTGCTATCTCAACGCAGGTAAATAGCAAGTAAAAAATTTAAACTGCATTCCTATATTTTATATTCTGTCCAAAAATTTAATTTATGCCTTTTTTTTGCAGATCCATTTAGCATGGACGCTGCTTCCTTCAATGCTGCCGATAATTTTTGTGTAGTTACGTTGCCATAGTTCGGTTTGTTAAGTTACCGTGTACTACTTTAAACACGATACATAAGTTGGATGTGTTACCGAGAAAGCATTATTTTGCATTGTTTTTTATTGCATTGTGACATTCAACAGAACTTCAAACAGCAGTAATACAACTACGCAGACTACCCACATTCTTGTATTGAAATTATTTTTTGTCGCATTTTTTAGTACGCAGTTGCTTCTTCCAAACTAAGTAAGTCAACCATCCGCAGTCCTACCTAAGGAAATTGAAGTATACCGACATAATTTTAGTTCATGATTGCAGCAACAGAAATACCGTATGCCTTTTCCCTTAATCAAGATACATTTCCAGCATTGAAGACGAAAAATTCGTAACAAAAGCAGGAAAGAATAATAAAAATCCCATCGTAGCTTCCAATTCTTTATTAGTAGCGTAGATGAATGAAGATATGAGCTATACTTTCTGTTCTTGGATAGTAAACTTTTTCTTTCCATTTTTAATACTGATAGAAACACCCTTCTTATAAACTAAGTAAAAGTAAACAATTTAAAATTTCATCTCCTTAAAAAAACCACAATCAACCAGTCAATATATTGCGACTGATAACTTGTGGTTAACTTTAGAAGAGACAGCTTTAAAAAATTCCAGTGGTCACATGTTGTAGCACTGGTTTAAAAAAAAAAATTTGTTTAGAAATTTCAAATCAAGCATAAGAATAGAGTTATAGTAATCTTTACTGAATAAAGAGTTACTTCACGTGTAGCATGAAAGGGGATTGCACAATGAGTTTTGTATTCTTATGTATTTTTCTATTGGGTACTCTCCTTTTAAAATTTCTGAGTCATAAAGCGTACAATAAATTTTTAGCCGTGTCATTGAATTCTCTTATCAAAAAGGAATTAAACTGGTCTTCATCGGTGGTTACAACGACTGTAATACGTTGTAACAATGCAAAGATATGACAGGTTAATTAAATAAATCCATGGAGTTATGATGTAAAACGTTATTTCTTTATCAACTAACATTTTTATGCAAACGCTGTACTCTTTGTCTAGTCGTTCAATCAAATCGCATCGGCACAGTATGTAACTGGTATACGCTAGTCGACGCAAAAGGGTGTTGCGGCAAAAAATAAGCTAGTGCCATCGCATTCGACTGATCGGTTACCATATTTTTTGAAGTCATTATGTCATGTTCGCTTCAATAGAAGAGAGGTAGTGAAATAGTATGCAGTGATTCTGTACGGTATAACGTGGCTATAAAAGGGTTTATCTGGATACGATTGTGATGTTAAACATGCATTGCAATGAGCGATTCTCTAGAAACTACATGTGTTACTTTTCTTTGTTGCAATGCATAAAACGACCTCTCACAAAGAATTAACAGGTTGCTTTCAAATACTCTGTTGAGGGGGGCACTATTTTTCAACTTGGGAGCATTTTTAAGCATGGTGACAACTCTCTACAAAGATAGTAACACAAAATCATGATTTCAACTCAGTGCACGCTGCAATACTTTTAATTACTTTTCTTCTTGCAATCTTTTTCACCCGTAAAACCTGCCAATCCAACACTGTGATTGGCCTTTAACTTACGAATTGTGTTATGCAAGTTTTTGCCTTGCATGTCGTTCTGCTAAATTAGGTGAAAGCGAATTGTTTTTTGTCACTGTATTTTAAAAAACTATATAAGTTAAACTGAAGTTGTGTAATAGTAGAGCGTAGCTCTTATTATTTGATGTATTATTTGCAATAGTAGGCGATACCATCTACCGCTTTTGCCCCTTACTTAATCTACTCTTTTTATGTTCAAAAACGTCGCTGTTGGAACAAATTTGTCGCAAAATGTGGAGTATCATTCATTCTATTGAAGTTTTCTCAATTGTTTGCTGGTTCGCCTAAGGAATTTCGTTATGCAATATGAACACTGTTGCTTCAAAATCAGATGCGGAACTATGGGTACATCCCACTTGTGGCGTATTTACCTCCTCTCTGCCTTGCTTATTTTCTTTGAATTTGCCTTGGAAATCAGAGCTTCAAATACGATGAATGAGGCCAATCTGCCTGCAAAAAACATATATTTCAAGCGTATGTTTCAAGCCAGTCTTGTCGCTGAGAAACCCTCAACTCATCCAGGGACAACACTTTGTCCGATGATGTTTTGCCTTCAAGGCTCTGCAATGAATACTTTTTTTTGTAACTTTTTTACTTATAATCATGGAAGTTCTAGTGGTAGTCAGGAGTTATTTGCAAAGAAAAAAGGGCCGAGAAAAATTATAACATTGGAGTGCACTGAAGCACGAGCTGTAAACAAGCAACCATCACGTTACACTACAACTAAAAATAAACGGACTAAAGCTGAACCGCTGCAGTTAATGAAATTCAATCCCTTTTTAAATAAACGTACTCTACATCGAGAAATCAAATAAGGCGAGAAATTAGTACTGATTTATTGCAGGTTGTCTCTTTTTAGTTTTCTGTTTCATCTTCCTGCATACGATATGTGTTAACTTTTCATAGGAGAAAGATTTGACGTGCTGCATAAAACTTTAATTACATTTCTCGTATAATCGTGTACTACAGTTTGTTTTTATTAAATTATAACATGAAATAATTCTATGGTTTTTGTTCTTCTTTGAGGATAGAGAAATAGTGGTTTTTTAAAATTACTTGGAATGGTATGGCGGGTAAGCCATTTCCGAAAACGCATCTTTAAAAGGAATTTCCCTTTTAAATTTTTTTTCCACTCTTTATCGAAAAGAAAGAGTGACTTTTGTATGATCCTTTTTATGGGCGCAATATTATATGCTACTTGCATTACGGTTTTCTTCAGGAACAGTGCAATTCGCATAGGCCTCTGTAATGTAACCCCATTGTGCATTTCTACATAGCATTACCGATGCATATATATGTTAAAAATGGTTTCGCTTTATAACTGCGTCTGATGATAAAAGTAATGTTGAATTGGAGACGAGAAAGAATTACTTGATTAATTCTCTCTTCTCTGTCCAAACTATTGGGTCTTTTCAGCAATTTTTTTCTATTAATACGTCTTTAGTTTGATTGTTCTTTTACCGGCTCCCAGTGGTCGAAGAGACATAAATTGTATATTTTTATCGTTAACCCTAATATATGGTACGCTGTTACTTGCTTGTAAGCACATATTTGTTCTGCTTATGCATAAGCATGTACTATTTCTGTATGCGAATATTTTCATTCTACATCGAGTATACATCCTGATCTTATGATAGATACCAACTACAGGATAATAGCGCTATACTTCTTTTTCCACAAGACGCTACTCTACGCGTATATATTAATTGAAACCTTTCACATTTTCAATGCTTTGTGGTAAACGCGTTTCTGTGTTTGAAAGTAATAGGGTGTTACTAGGCTGTTGAAAATTCTGTGGATGCGCAATATTTTGTTTGCACTATGTGCCTTCTTTTTTACCGAATATTGATTTCATTCAGTGCCTCTGGTCAAGTTCCTGAAAATACAAAGTATTGTTAGTCTGACTTACAAATTGTATTGACATGCACTACCTCTACGACAGCGTAACAACAAGATTAAAATTGTATTGTAAGAAACTATTTTCTGACATTTAAAATATGTTGAAAGACTTTATTTAGTGTGTGCTGTCGATTTTGTAATTCCGTATTACTCTGCTGCAAAGATTGAAGGAGTTGAGATTGCTGAGTGTTGAGCGCATCGTATGTTTGTTGCGCGGAGGCTAAGTATTTTTTCAATAACTCCTCGGTAAGTGCAGCTTTGTTTGTTACCTGCACTCCTCAAAATGTACGTACTTAAGTATGGCTACGAATATAATCGGAAAACAATCATTCCAACGAAAGTACAAAGCGTTAGCAGTCATTTTACCTTTTGTAAAATTAAAGAGCTTTCATTGTCGATAAAGTTTGACAGTGATTTTCTAAAAAGATCTTTTATGTGCTTCTCTGCTTTATGTGCATGAACATTGAACTTCTGTAGAGCATTTTCGGTTTCTGCTTTGAATGCGTCCAAACTTCCTTTTCCAGCTTTGGCAATAGTTTCACCTATTCTGTTACCTATAACAAAAGTACCATTGCCATATTAACATGATAGATAGATAATCTATCGCCGTCTTAAAGTTTCAATTGAATCATATTGCAACCGAAATTACACTGTTGTATTGAAAATTGCTTACAAATGCTACAGTACCTGATTTTGCGACGTTTTCATTCATGATTCGAGCTTGTTCTTGTAACTTTGGCATAAATTGTTCCATAAGCATGTTTAATCCATTCTGTACTGCAGCGTCGACACTTCCATCGTAAGGAGTATTCGCCATGGCGGATGCTGCAACCTCTCCAGCACCAGGTAGGATTTTGCCAGCTAAACGCTTTACCTTGTTTAGTATTGCTGAAATTTTACCTGATTTATTTCGAGTCTGGAGGAAGCCTGTTACGTTTATTGACATAACATTCGCACATATGTATGTAATGCTACTGTAGAAATTTAATCACAATACTGAAAATATGTGCCTATAGCTTGTTTTTATAATACTTCCACGAGAACCCTATATCAAAAGAAATTAATAGCAACCTCGTGAACTTACGATTATAACCTACCCGACTCTTTGGTTAATTCCGCTTTTTCTAGTTTGGTTCCTTTGAAATTTCTACTGCGTATAGGATGGGTAAAAGGAATTGTTCTGGCTGTACCAGCTTGTCGTAACGCTGCAAAACATGGTTCAAAACGCATGCAACTCTTAAAATTTTCCCAATTACTTTCACTTTCTAAATTTCCACTAGTTAAGAAAAATTTATGCATTTGAACACTCGAATAGAGGTAAAAACTAAGCTTAAATTGATTCATAATTGTTGAATTCTTTCAAAATGATTGCTCTACACCATACTGCATTGAAAATAAAAGGAAAAAATCGTTTTCAGAAACTTACCAGCAACGGTATACGAGCTGCATGTATTCAAAAGAAGTATAACAATCAGTGAGATAAACACTTCAACAGAACTCCTTGTTTTTCCAAATTTCCCTCTAAAAAAAGCAATGGGTGGTCTCATTTTTTTGAAAAATAGATACTGAAGTTGCGTAACTTTTACAATCTTTATATGCCAACCTTCCAGAGGGAAAATTAAAAATATAATAACATTTGGAAATTGCAATGGCGTAATGAAAAACGCTCTATAAAACTTAACCCCTACTACTTGCGAACTGATAAAGAAAAATTACGAAGGGTTTCCATTTTTAGGAAGAAATGGCACATTAAAAATTAAAACTATTTCATGGAAACATACATACTACAATACTGAAAAGTAGTGTAGAACTGGAAGTAGTGTATTACTCAAGATAATGTTTTACTGAAAAAAACTCCTTTCGTAACGAAAATGATTGCTGATTCCTTTCTTAATATCTTAGCATCAACTTTCATCGCAAACTTGTAAACATGAAAAGAATATCAATAAAATTTATCCGTTTAAATGAAACAATAATGTGCTGCCAGTTTTTTGCTACCATGCGTATCTTACCTATGCAGCGAAATTATTGTGGTACAAACAGTCAAGAATAAGTCGCTGCACAAACTATGCTTAGCAGCTAGCTATCAGTGGCGTAACACATCCTAGGTGTTCCTTCCTTTGCAAAGGATGAGGTTATTGAATGAAGAAAAAGTAGCACAAAATTTCAATGTTTTTTTTAGGAGTAATTATAATAATTTCTTAAATACTCCCAGAGGAACATTTCGATTATTCGGGCAATCTTCCTATTTCATTAAATTGTTAGTTGAGATAACATGAAAGCCCCTAAATTATCAAATGGAAATACCAGTCTAGAAAACTTAACAAAAGGAAATTTGGAGTTGTATCATTCACATGACGAAAACTCATGAAATTTCTGTTCAGCAATCTTACTTTTTAAATTTTTAATATCTGGAGAAAAACTGAATATTATGGAATGCAGGGATGCAAACATAAACTGCCATTCATCGGTTAGTGAAAGTAGTTTGAAATACTATACAAGTTTAACAAAAATGTCTTTGGACATTATATTTCTTCTTTTTTACATGACCCAGAGAAAGTTTCATACGCATGCAATTTAGTTAAAATTTGCTGCAGCTAGGATTCGTGTTGGGAACGGATGCTTGATTGGCAGAAAATAGATAGATATAACCTACTACTATGCTAGAGCACAAATTTTGAGTGGTTCCTTAATATTTTATTGTAATAATAGTAGCCATTCTATTATTAAAATCATAATAACTTGCTTAACCCAACTAGGTTTTACTACCCTGAGATGCTTACAATCTTACAAGTATCTATTCTGACAAAAAATATGTGTACCTTTTATTCTATTGCAGGAAAATTTTATGCTGATTGTCTTTTCAGCAAAATGACCATACATTCAAACCATAAAAATTAATAAATAAACAAGTTTTCATTATTCCATAGTACCAGAAAACTTGTAAAATAAATGCCAATGACACCGATATCAAGAAGTGCTCATTTCGCATTCAACAAAGAAGTAGTCATCAATGTAGTAGTATTATTGCAAAATTTATCCATATGGGATGACATACAAGCTATGTGATTATTAGCAGCAAATCGATAAAAAGTACATTCAGTGATATTATGTTCGTATGCTCAATATTAAATTGAAACACATAAGGCAATGCCACAACCAAAAGATAAAAAGCTGCGGAGTTGCGCACAATAGTTCCAAGACCTAGTTCAAGTTCTTTTAATTAGAATTAACAAAGCTGACTCTAGAAATAAATTTATCGCTTCTAGAAATAGTAAAACGATTCCTGTAACAAATTATAATTTGAATGAATCTAATCGGCTGTTGCTGCCTGAGAATAGAAGACTGCTAATACTGGCACAGGTAGAAAACCATAAGAAAAACAGTAAATAATCCATGATTTTCTAGCAGAAGGTTCTCACCCTTAAAAACAGTTACATGCTTCCATTCTAGGCTGCTTTTAGCATAAAGTTAGGAAATATCTACCGTTCATGTAAATAAAATGCTACTAGGCAATTAAAAATATCATTGAAGAATTGAGCAACTACAGTACGGTACCTTCAATAATGCCTAGTTTGAATTTTCCGTTGGGAATATCCTGCGTACTGATTAAATTGTTTGAAAGTGGCTTTTATCAAGCCTGTTTTAACTTTTAATACGTTTGCATGCCATGATTACACTGCATCATATGAAAAATTACAGAATACGTATTTTCATAAGCTCTAGCTGTTGATGCTTAACACATCTCTTCTAATCTAATAAAAAGTCTTTTCCAACAAAAATAAGATTAAGGTTTGATGGCTAATGCTTCTTCTGTAGTGCAAAAGCAAAAGAAGTTGAACCATATTTAGCAATACTTTAGTTACTGCTCAACTTACCTTGAATGCCAAGTGCATCGTAGTACGTACATGGCAAAATTAAGTGATATACATATGTACATGGCAAAATTAAGTGATATACATACGTACAAAATTACTCTTCCTGCCTTTATTATGTAATAGCTGAAAAAAGGTTGTACAAACGCACTAATTATCTGCTCATTCTTTGGTATCAATGACTTCTTTGAAGTGAGTATACTGCTTGGAAATACTTATGTGCAAAATTAGAAATGCAATGTTGGAATTGAGAACAACTTGGAATAAAAAATTGGTAAAGACGAATTTATGATTTGAAAGAAAATAAGTATTGCCTATAGTCATTTACAATTGCCTTCTTGACAAGAAGTGCAGTTCTGTCAATGTAGATGGCTAAAAAAAATGCAGATAAACACCGTTATACATTACTGACTACAAAATAAAATAATATTTTCCATCTAAAAATAGTCTATTTTGTTATTGATCATGCGTTATAAATCAAGAATGACGTAATATATTTATTGCCTGCAGCAAAGTCGTTTGCTACCGAAACTTTACTATTTATAAATTTAAACTTACCATTTAGAAAAAAGTGTTCTACAATGTATTAGAGTTGACATTAAGTCTTTTCAACATTGTTCGACACTCCAGATGATGCTATCAAATTTTTCTACAGCCTTCAACAAGAGTTATTTCAATTAAGCATGTTTTCCTTTTGACGTTTAATAACTGAGAAAAACATCGAAGGTTGCCTTGAGTCGCATATTTTTCATTCTGCAAGTGTAATGTTTTTATGAGTATTTATTATATCTATTTCAATGTAACCATGCAGTTACTTTAATACGATTTATTCTAAGTGTTTGAAGTGTTTGCTTCCCTTCTAGTATTATCATTTATTTTCATTATCTCCGGTTTAAACCACTTAAGCGATTGGAGTCATTTCAGCATCCTTCTTTTTAAAACTTGTAATGCAGTTGCTGTCTCCTTCAGTTTGTCTTACGCAACCATAAATTTTCCAAAAATTTGGTGGAAAGTGGTACGATCTACATTCATTAGAGCAAATTGAAGAATAGAACTTGCTTTTGTTTCAAGCTCACCCCGTGCGGATGCTCTAGCTGTCGCCTTATCATTCTTTCATTCATTTGCTACGAATCCGCAACGGCTGTTCTAGAATCAGTGAAAACGCGTATCTAGCAAGCTTTCCATCACTCTAATCAATTAAGAGGATCTTACAGTTCAGGTTATCAATTCATAATGTGGGCGATTTTTGGCTAGTTTGCTTTCCGTTTTTTCTAATAGAAAGACAATCATAACTTAACTCGATTTCACATTGTAAAAGTAAAGCTTCTTCCTTTCTACATTTGGGTACTGAATCTGCTATGATGCTTTGTACGTGCAATAGCACGGCAATGATGTGAGAAAATTTCGACGCGTGCAACGTTAGGAATCAACTGCAGTTTTTATTTGTTGCACAGATTTCTAAGCACAGCACTAAGTTAATTTTTCTTATAGCCAATTTAGGAATTGTAAGTCCTGCGGGAAAAAGAGAGTTTTCTTCATGTATTGCTTAAATAATATGCTATAACAACGTGCGGCATTTGTCATAACAATCTTTGGCTATCTCTTCCTCTTCTAAGACAATGGTATTGGTTCCCTTCTCCGCGCTCATGAAATAAAGGGCGTTGTGGTGAATACGATCTAGAACGAATAGAACTTGTATAACGAGACAACGGCTGAATACTTGTCAAACACTTTTCAAATCCAAGTAAACGCTTGCTTTAATTCTTCCTTCTTAGCAAAATGACGCACATTCACCAGAATTTTCTGAATGGGTTTTGTAAGAAGATGTCTTTTTCCACTGTAGCAACTCTCGGTGTTCTTGTAATATGGTTCCGCATGGAAGATTTCTCCCTTTTTCTGTGTCTTTTTTTATGAAATCATAAGCAATTTTTGTTGCATCCTATAGTACGCAGCTTGTTTGCTATTCTTTTGTGCAGATCTGAAGCTAGTTTGTCAGAGGACCGCAGTGAAAACGTCTCGAAGGAAACTGGTCGCAGTGCTACCCTGGAAAGTTTCGGTAGCATGGGCAGCCGCTTTTCCCTTCTTTCTGGGGCTAAGGGGGATCCCCTAACCGATAATATAACTCAAAGTGATCTTTCGTCTAAATCAGTACTGGATACTCTGACTTCAGATTCCTCAAACAGCCACAGTCAACATACGGTGCATTCTGAGAAGAAGGCCACGACGGAGGAGTTCCCATGTGGGAATGAAATGGTAGAAAGCTCAATAGTAGCGTTTGCTTCTTTACATATTTATGTTTTATAAAGCAAAAGAGTAAGTAGTGTTCATCCGGAAGAGTGGATCATACAAAGTTTTTGTTTTTGGGATTTACAGTCTGTAAAGTAGTATTTGCTTACCTATTAGCTTTTCCTTGTACATTTTTAATGAAATTAATATGTTCGTTTCTTACAGGATGGCTATCTTAGATGTCTGAAAGAGTACGTTTGCTATTAGCTGTTCTATAAAAAGTTTACTATTTTGCTTTCAATATACATGTAAGCAAGGCGGAGTTCCTGCATTTTTCTACGAATCCTTTCATCCTAGGACTAGATTTTGGAAGAGAGTATTTTTTAAATTGACCCCCCTTTTGTAGTATCCCCATGATTTTGTTTTGTTCTCTTTATTGCAGGAATCCTAATGGCTTGAGCGGGCAACTTGATGAATGTGAAGACCTAAGAGTTTTCTATAAGTAATGCACTTCTTCATTTGTTTGTTTCAAAGCAAACGATATTTGCAATATGCCACTTTTGTCATTTTGTTTTAGGAAATGCATGACTGCGTACAAAGCGACATTGACCGAAAAGAGTGTTGGCCCTTCTTCCTAAGAAATAATCCATTGTATTTCAGATCCACATATTGATTCACTTAGCGATGTGGCAGAGCATCTATTTAATATAATGTTTTTACGACTTACTGGATTGACACCATTTTCCGTTTATCAAGCTATAAAAAAGTATCATTTTTTCTCTTTTTTTCCGGCTATATTTTGCCTCGACTTTCCCCCTTCTTCATGTCAGTGAAATGAATTTACTGAAAATTGCGCATTAACCCATCTGAATATGCTCTCAAACCTATCCCTTGCTTGTATCTGAATTTCTGTGCGCAATCTATATTATTTTATTTAGCTTATTTGAGCTAGAGGTGCTTCCGGCTATTCCACTCTTGTGCTTATTTCATTTGAATAGTTGTTTTAGTGGATCCTCAATTGGTCCCATTGCCATCTTAGGCGTTGTATATCTTTACAAATTTATCCTGTACATCTTCAAAATGATAACTACGCTGGGTTCTCCGAAACACATTGAATGTGAGAACAAATCCACATTGATGGGATCGTCTGTAAATCCCATTATGGATTTTTCTGTATCACCCTGTCAAAAATATTTAGCAGCGATGTCTTCCTATAATTTAAATATTTACTCAAACTCACATTTACGTGTACTGGTGGGAAAGTATACGCGAATGGAAAGTACACGCATGTATGGACCTCACAAGGCTATTATTTGGTCACCCGATAGTCAAACCATGCTTGTCTCAACTTATCCTGGAAATCATGTAATGGTGTATAATTTAATTGATCCAGATGCTCAAGATCCCTCCGCATTTACTGGAGAAAGCACTCCATCTAATACCCCTCTTAACCACCAAGAAGGAGGCACTTTTGGTAAAGAAAATTTTCCTCCAGGTCCTCCTTTGCTATTGCGAGAGTATAGCTCTATCAAACCGCTCCTTGTGGAATTACAGGGAGTACTAAATCTCACTGCAGCTTCACAGAGTATTGCGAGTTCCGATTCTTATTTTATTGCTGCCTGTGCTCGTCAGATGGCTTTTTTTTTAGTTGGATTTACATCCTTTAAAATGATAGGCGTCGTGTACCTATCTGAATTTTTGAATTTAGAAGAGGAAAAATATGAGGAGGAAGAAACTTTGTATCTCTCTTCTCAAGAGTTGTTAGGTGATTATAATCCTTCGAAAACACCGAATTCACCGCAGAATTCTACCAAGATACTTAAACCCTCTCACCATGTGAATAAACTTTGCCCTTTAGGTGAAACTGGAGCACTTCTGTATGCAAGCACACGTGCAACTTCTGTCATTCAACACTTACGTCGTTTGAAACATCAGAAAAGAGAAACGCAACTCATGGGGGATGAAAATTTTTCTAAAAATATATTGAATCAATTTGTTAACACTTTATCAAATTTGGGAACGCAAGTGGCTGGAAAAGAACCCCGTAATGATGCCTCAATTGTAGGAAATAAGATACAGGGGATCGCCTCCTCGATCGCTTCTGCTGTTGGTCCCATGGAGCAACACTCTCTAGGAAGTTTTGAAGGCGATACATTTACTTCTTTGTCTAGGAATATTTCAGTAGCGCCTCCTACACACCCAGTTGCTACAGAAGGCTTCTCTGATGCCTCCTTTGAGCGTTCTCTCTTAACACCTCTGTCAGAATCAACGTCTTTGAATTGTGACCTTGATGCAGGTGAACTTTTAAAGATTGGTATTGTTTCTATTACTTTGAATTTGTCATTGGATCTTTTAGCCTGCATTCTTAGTACTGGGACTACAATTTTGCTAGGATGGCGTGATCCTTTCCGTATACAGAAATCCACAGCAGATGAAGCTCCCTCTTCAAGTACTACACACTCAGAACCTACAAATGTACTCTCTTCTACCACTCTTCTCTCCCCTACACATCGCTATAGAACAAAGCATAATTCTGCAAAAGTACAGCGAAATTCGGTTGGGATTGTTCTTAAAGAGGAGGGTGTGTTAACATTGGATATGAATAGTGCTCAGAAATTGATTGTGTTAGGTATGAGAAGTGGAAAAATTGAAATACTTCGTGTGGATTCTGTATCCGCCGAGAGTTGCGTTGTTCCCCATCTAGTGATTGATATCACGGATGTTTGGATGCTGCACTGTTCATTAAAGGATTTAGGACGTATACAATCCATTCAATGTAGTCAAGATGGTTTGGCCATTGCTGTTGGTTGGAGTAAATGTGATATTTGTGTGTTCTCTCCTACAGGTTGGTTCTGCTTTAAATAGTTTTCTTGTAAATTCGAATTTTCTAATTTACAATGCTCGCTTTGTAATTTTAAATACTTCTCGTTTTGTTTTTTATGTGTGTTGTTGTTTTGTATATTTTTTTCAACGTAGTTTCTTTTTTTTTCTTTTCAACCTAGTTTCCCTCTTCGTTTTCAACCCAGTTTCCCTCTTCTTTTTCTCTTTTTTTTCAACCTAATCTCTCTCTCCCTCTTTTTCTTTCTCCTTCTTTTCAACTTAATCTTCTCTCTCTCTCTCCATCTTCTCTCCATCTTCTCCCCATCTTCTCTCCCCTCTCTTCTTTTTCTCTTTTTGGCAGTACATTGCGTGTTTGGAACACTCTTCTCTTTTTTCTTTTTCATCTTCTACCCAAAATCTTCTTTTCTGTGTTTAGGTCGTCCTATCTTAGCCCCTTTTCATTCTACAGAGAGTAATTCTCGGTTTCGTCAAGGAAGAAAACAAGCACGTTTAGAATTACAACAGGATTCCCTTCCATTGGATCGACCCAATCATACTGGTGGAATATTTTCTATGCAGTGGGCCTGCCATGATTTAGCCCTCATTGCATGTTATAGAAGTTCTCCTACACTCCTAAGTGAACTTCCTCTTTATCGCAGTGCCACTCTTGGTGTAGGTTATTCTCCTCTCTATGGCTGTGGTGGACGTACATCTTCCGATGCTTCTTCACGGTAGGAAAAGAAAGGGAGGAAATGGAAATTTTTTTAAAAAAGAGTTTGAGGTCACCCTGAAATTTTCTTTTTAATACTCTTTGATATGTTAAATCTTTATTACGGTTTCTTTTTTTCTTATGAGTTTCTTCATTATATTTGCATTGCATGTGGATAAGTTTTCCTCTCATTTTTTGGGTGTGGCTAAATTTTTTACTTTCTTCAAAAAACGTGTAATTACTATAGTGATAGTTTACTTTTAAAAGGGAGAAGAGATAAATGTGGGTCATCACCAGGAACTCTAAAACGATTGTACAGCAAGCGAAACTTAACATATGGAGAGATTTCACACTTGAATAGGGGGGAAAAAAACTGTTTTCAAAGTAGTTTGGTTTGTATAGACACTGCGTGTTTTTTTTCAGGAAGAGATATCCATATCACATTTTTTTTCGATCGTTTACACATACTCTTGCAAGTCTTTCTCTTCCCTTTCTTTTCTCTCAATCTCCCTCTCATCCCATTTTCAACCTATTCTCTCTCTCTCTCTCCCTCTCTCCCCCATCCTCTACTAAAATTTAAAAAAAATCTTCACCTTTTTACTTCCATTTATGAAAAACATGTATTTCTCTATGCAGACTTTTTGTCGGGAGTGGTCAATTATTACTGTGTGCGAGCGCTCCCTGGTCGCCTCACACATTTCGATGGACTTCCATTCCTTTGCCTCCTACCCTTTATATGAATGAGAATTGGCCTATTCGTCAGGCATGTCTCAGTCCCAATGATGATTATATTTTGGTATCGGGTTTACTGAGTGCTGCAATTTATAGTCTTCGTCATCGTCGATGGAAACTCTTTGAAACGAATTTCCAGGAGCCACAACTCTATATAGGGAGTTTACCTATTGGATGGTATACCCATCGATTTTTCTTCCTCTGTGTTCATGAGCATCTAGAATCCTCTAAACGTTATCCAGAAAAAGTACAGGCCATGGATCGCCTCATGTCCACGCTTCCTCATAAAACTGTGTTTGACTCATACAAGGCGAATAAAATTGAATCTTTGCCCTATACACTTCTCGTATTTGATGTAGAAAAAGAATTAAGTTTAAAGCATAGGATAGCTCGTTTTCCTTCTCTTCCTGCCTGCCCCCTCCGTGCAGCCATTTTCTCACTTGAAGAGGGCTTGCTGACCCCCCCTCCTTCCTTACGTCGTGGCACTCAGGCGCTTACACCTGGGGGGCTATCACACTCTTCCCTCTCTTCTTCTATCTCCTCCTCTGCGGCTATACCTCTTCTTTTACTCTATGATAGTCGTGTGGTCTTAACGGCTTATCGTCTTCTCTTTCTACGAACTGTGACTATCTCTGGCCTCTCTGATATTCAAGCTCCTGCCGTCATTTCTTGTGTGTGGGTTTGTCCTCTCTCCTATTTAGGTTGGGTAGATCATCCTTTAGAAATACGATTTTGTGGACATCCTCACTTTCTCTTTGTTCGTCATTCTACAAATACACTCACTTTTCTTTCTTTGAAAGTGGATACATCCACCCAATCTAGACATAAAGGTAGAAATTTTTTATTTTGTAGAATTTTTTTAATTTGAAAAAGGATTATATAATTTCAATAACAAATTTTAGAGAGAACTGAATAAAAACAAAAAAAAAGGGGGAGAGGGAAAGAATGTTTTTTATACGATAAAAAGAAAAATACTCCCAAAATAAGCATGTAAGAAATGAGAGAACCAAAAGATACAGGTGTGGATATACCAAAAATAAAAATTTAGAATTTTTTTCATTTTTAATGAAGTTAGAAGCTCGTATAAACGATTTTAAGTTTGAAAAGTACTATTTTTTTGTATAGACATCTACGAATGCAAATGTGTTTTGTTTTGAGAACCACTTTTTTTTGTTTGGGTCCTTGCTGGCTCTACTTCCTATTTTGTTTCGTTTTTGTATTTCTCTCTCTCTCTCTCTCTCTCTTTATTCTCCCTCTCTCTCTTTACTCTCTCTCTCTCCCTTCCTTCCTCTCTCTCTCTCCCTTCCTTCCTCTCTCTCTCTCCCTTCCTTCCTCTCTCTCTCTCCCTTCCTTCCTCTCTCTCCCTTCCTTCCTCTCTCTCTCTCTCTCTCTCTCTCTCTCTCTC
>JADAQX010000494.1:0-38172 GCA_015476325.1 Cardiosporidium cionae
TTTTGGACATCTTTTTTCAATCGACGAATCATAATGGTATTTTTAAGAAATAAATGTAATTCATCCACATGTTTATGACCAACAAATTCCATACGTTTTGTATACCAATTTAGTTGTTGTTCACAATAGCGAGTAGCAAATTCTTGATAACTTCCAAAATCTGGCAACTGAGCAAACGAGAAAAAATAAAACCAAACGTAATATTTCAATAATAGTTTCTGATTCACTCACACACACCCATAAATTAAATTCGAGTAAACTATGTAAAACATATAGTTCAATACAAAAATAAATAAAAAAACAGAAAAACAAAAAAGAGGAAACATTTTATAGGCAGTTTCTCTTCTTTCAAATTTAATTTTTTAAAAAAAGAAATGAAATATTTACCAATACAGCAACTTGTTGATATAATTCAATAGGTTTATTCAAAGCAGGTGTTCCAGATAGAAGGATGGCTCTTCGAGAATGTTTAACAATAGGAGTAAGCTGTGAAAAAATATTTTAAAAACGGAGAAGAAAGCGTGTATGTGTATGTACACCCTCCATACAGTACCTCCTTCATTTTTTCTTTTTCACGCCAAAAATATCTCAATTTTGATAGATTCTTTAGAAATATTCACTCTTTTCCTTAGTTTTTAATATGTGCTTCCTAATGAAATTTCTACTTTTTAAATGTTTTAGAATACGCATTTCTCGTTTGTAAAAAACGGTGAGTGTTTTACCTAACCAGAAAAATTGCAAATTTTTTGAATATATTTTATATACTCTATGCTTTAAAAAATATCGAATTTCTTTCTATTTTGTTATTTTTCTATCAATATATAAAGTGGGTGTGTTCCTTGTCTATCCATATATATATATATATATCTCATAGTCTTAAATTTTACAATATAAATTTTTGCTTTACTTAAAGTTTCACTCAACAAAAATTTTTCCTATGCGTTTTTTCTACGCGAATTTCTCTATTCTCTCTCATTTTTATGGTTCGTTTCTTTCTAAAATAAAAATAGATAAAAATTTATTAAATAAAATGACAAACTGCTTGCGTGCGTTTTGCTTGAATATTTTTGAGATAATGTGATTCATCACAAATGACCGCCTGTGTACACATACAATTGAATACCAAAAAAATATAATAAAAAACAATCAATTTTAGGTTATCGTATGCAGTTATATCTTAGCTTCATTAAATACATTGGTGTATTTTTCTCTCCCTTTTTCCCCCCTCTCCTCTCTCTCTCCCTCTTCATTTCTTCCCCCCTCTCCTCTCCTCTGACTCTCCCTCTTCATTTCTTTCCCTCTCCTCTATTATTAAAATGATTTTACTTGATAAGCTTGCTGAAACTTGTGGTTAGAGGAAATTAAATCGTATGAAATAATCACCATTTTAGTTTTAGATGGGATCTGTGTTTTTCCACTTGTTACCACACAAATCTGCAAAATCAAAATTTTTCAAATTAAAATTCTATTAAAAATAGAGTTTTTTTTACTGCAAATGAAAGCATATTCACTTTGCAAGCTTTTATCATATGCTTATTTATTACAAAATATTTTGTATAGACATTTCTTCTCCTTCAATAATCTTCCTTTTTATTTCTTCGTTTTAAAATAACAAAATATCCATGTTTTCAATCAAAATGTCTATTCCACACATCCACTCTTTTTAATTTTCTAAAAAAAATTTTTTTATATAAAAATAGAACATACATCTTCTGGTTTTAAATGATGTGGTAACCATCGAATGGCTTGATCTCTCCATTGAAATCGACTAAATAAAATAAATAATAAAATAGAGATAAAAATGTTGAAAAAAATAATAAAATAGTATAGAGAAGAAAAAGAAAAAACTAAAAAAAAATTTTGTTTTTTGGAAAATATTTTATACATGGAAGAGGGGCAAACAACCAACAAAGGCCAATCATCACAATAATAAGCAGCAATAGCCAACGACTGTGAAAAAAAAATTTTAAAAATTTTATTAATTAAAAAATAAATTTAAATAGAATAAAAAAAAATTTTTTAATAAAAAACTTAAGGATATATTGACATTCAAAAAACTGAGTTTTATAATACAAAAAATTTCGATAATAAAATAAAAACAAGTTATTAAACTAACTCTATCAACTATTTATAAAAAACTGCAAACACACACATTTTACTTTATATATAAAAACAAAATTCTCACACATATTAAAATAATAAAATTTAATGACTATAGTGTGAATAAAAATTCTTATGAATTTTCCTTCCAAACTAACAGCTATTGAAATGAAATAAAAAAGATAGAAATATAAATTAAATATTAAAATAAAACAAAACGGTTGAGTAATATTTAAATTACTTGCAAAGTTTTTCCTAATCCCATTTCATCACCAATTAATACTCGACCATTACGGCGTAAACCAAATTCTACACCTTCCAACTAAACCATAATTATAATAAATTTTTTTTTTTATAAATTAAGGAAATAAAAATAAAGAAAAGAATGCATTTAATAGAAAACAAAAGATAAAAAAAAGAAAGAATGAAAATGTAGAGAAAGTAAGCAAAAAATTAAAGAAAAAAAACAAAATTTGAAAAAACGATCCATTTAAACATGAAGATGCAAAAATTATTTTAAATATAAAAAATAAAAACAAAGATTCCTTTTTTTTATTTTTACTTGAAAGGGTTTCAATTGTTCCTTTAATTCTCTTCCAATATATCGATGCATTGAAGATTTTCTTTCCAAGGTTTGAGGACTAACTTCTCCCATCAATATATTTGCTGTTTTGCGAGGTAACTAAAAAATATATAAAAAATTTAATACGTAATGAAACTATTATAAAATTATATTATATTTTATACACCGTAATGAAAATGAAATACGTAAATCGTTGCTATTTATTCATATTTACCCTTCTTTCATTCTTTTATAAAGTTTATTTTGTATTTTTAAGACTAAGTCTGTTCATTCTTTCTTTTCCTCTTTTAATGTAAATGTAATTAAATCCTTTTACATCTAAACCGTTTGTACTTTTGCATTTTAAATAATTAAAAAATTCTGTAAAAATTTTTTCTTCTTTACCAATAAAATCCACTAAACCAAACATTGCCTCTTTCATTTAAAAATAATATTTGCTTCTACAACGCATTTCTGTATTTCTCTTTGCAATTTCCTTTCTTCTTAATCTGTTTTTCTTTTCTTCTCTCCTTATTTCTCTCTCATCTTAAAAACACATTTCTTGCCCTCTCTGTCCTCTACTCAATTCTCTTATCCCTTAACATTTTTTTTCTCTCTCACCTTTTCTTTTCCTCTTTCTATTTCTCTTCCCTATCTTTCCAATTAAAATTTCTAATTAAAAAAATCAAGAAGAAAAAAAAAGTATAAAACTTACAGCAAGAGGAGACGCAGCTTTCAAAAAACAAGGAAAGCAACGAAGTACAAAATTTGGAATCGTTTGAAATTCACATTCAAAATTCTGAAAAAAATGAAGAAGAAAATTCTGTCCAATCGTAATAAAATAAATATGCATTTACATGAAAAAAACAAATTTATTATTTTCAATTTATTTTTATAAAATCAGGTATTTTTATAAAATCAGGTTTTTTTAAAAAGAAATAGAAAAAAATCAAGGGAGAAAAAGGTGCATTCTTTCTACTAAAAAATAGAGTAAACAAAGTTGCTCTTATTTCCTCGTATATTTTTCATTTCATTCTATTTTTACATTTTAAAAAAAAATAGAATCTATGGTAACTAGACAAGGAAAAAATAAAAAAATTTTAAACTTCTACTTTTTACAAAAGTATATTAAAAATGAATTAAGAAGAAGAAAAACGTAAAATTTAATACCTCACGAAGGATTTGAAGAATATTTTCATATTTATCAGATGAAAACGTTAGAGGCCCCAGTCCACTACTCGTTGTTTTTGGAAGAGGAGATAAGTCCTAACCAAAGATTAAAAACATAAGGTTTTAAATAAGAAAAAATTTACAGAATTCAATTCCACATTTTTATAAAAATATTATAATTTTTGTAATTTATAAAGAGAATGAAAAAATTTGAAAATGGTTTTTTTTTAAGCATCTCTTTTTCTATACGTCCTGTCTTTCTATAAATATATCTTTATACTCATATTTTATCTATATAAATGAGAAATAATCTCTATATAACTTATAGTTTCTTCTTCTATTCATTTGTCTACCTTCAAAATTTTCCAAACGGGCGAAGGCATAATATTTAGCCATTTTTGAGCCATCTGAGTACGTGCAGATTTCTTTTGAGAAACTACTTTAAATGTACTGGGAGAAATTAATTCTAAACCTAAATTATGCTCAAGAGGAAGACGAAGTTTCACTTCAGAATCATTTGGTATGCAATGAGAGCGTTTCTGTGCCATGGTCATGTGTAACGGAGAAACTGAGGAGAAAAATTATTAAAAAACTATTTTAAAAAAATGAAGGAAATGTAAGCATTAGTAGCAAAAAGGAAAGGGTAATATACATCGCATTCCAAAGTGAAGAAATCTTCAAAAATAGAATACAGACATTCTGTAAAAAAAGCGGTGTGAGCAAAGATTAGAGTTTATCAAAAACAAAACGTATGAACTTGTTAAGATTTAATTTAAAGATTTTTGAAAAACTATTTACAAAATTTTGTCGAGGCATTTGTGTAGCGTAGCAAAAATACATTTAAATGTATGCATAGAACTACACAAAATAAAAAAACAATAGTGTTCACAGTAAGGTTAAATAGAACATATTTTTACTTTCATTTGAAAGAAGAGACTAGGAGTATAAAATGTGGAGATTTTGTATAATTTATTCAAAGATGTCTACAACAGCTATGCAATCAAAATATAAAATTCATGCATTTAAAAAAAACACAAAAATTTGCATAATAAAAAGACAAAAAATTCAAAAGTAGCACCTTCACGTGGTCGTTTTAGCAGTGCATTCCCCTCTTTCCTACAAAGAGGTGAAGTTATACCATTTGTGGATGATGTAGAAGAAGAAGCATGTATTTTCAGAGAAGAGGTATGCATATCTCCATGGGAATGGGGCGTGTAACTGTAGCTATCCAAATCCACAAAGATAGGGTTAGAGGTTGCATAAGCAGTTTGCTCAGGCTTTGGTAAGGATGGGATAGTAGTAGGGGGTGGCGGCATTGAAGAGGGCTGAGCATATCCGGCGACTGAGGATAAGGGCAGAGAAGGAGAAACTCCATGATTAGTTTCACCGAGTAGATGTTTGGGAAGAATTGAAGGAGGGTGAAGGCTGGTCCCAGTAGGACACGGAATTTCCATCGAAGAAAGTTGAGAGATTGTAGCCGAAGGAGCCACAGAGGAAAATGATGGTAAAGAAGCCACATAAGCAAGATCTTCCGATGAAAGAGCATAGGAAGGCTTGGGAAGCGAAGGAATAGGCTTACTCGAAACTTTTTCGGTCCCAATCGATATGTCATTTATAGGCGATGCCTGGAGAAAGTTTTGAGGTATGGATACATTAGAACCTATGCCACAAACTTTAGAGGAATGCAACAACAAAGTTTGCTCACGAGGGGGTGTAGCCACTTGAGTAGGTAGCGCTGCTTCCTGGTTACTACTATTCCTTTCCTCAACCTGGCTTTTGGCGAAAAGACAAGGATGCTGGGATTGGACAAACAAAACAAATTCCCGCAATTGACCAGTAGGGTTGGGAATACGGCAAGCCCATTGTGCATAATCAGGGTGTTGCACTGCAACCTCATGAAAAGTTTTGGAGCGATGCTTTCCAAAAGCAAACACGGCAGGAGAATCATCGTTTAAGTTCGGAACCAAAGATCGCTCCACCCTTGGCGGTAAAGCCATGCCTTTAAAAGAAAAGCCACCCAAACTTAAGGAACTGCGGAGTGATATGACTGCATTGAGAGTACGGACGGGTAAGCGTAATAAAATTTGACCTGCGGTACCAGACAAAAGTAACATTTGATGGTATGTCAAACAAGAATAAAACGAGCGCTGTATTATTGAAAATTGTAAACTATTGAGAGCATCCATTTATTCAATATGTAAACAAAACCATGAATTACCTTGTCTAACCTGATTCAAATGGTTAATCACATGTATCACGCACCCTCAGGAAATGCATGCAATGAGAAAGCCCGATACGTGCTGCAAGGTGTCAATGCGACTGCAAAATAATGAAGAAAGTGCTACATAAAAAGTATAAGATAATTTGGAAAAGATGAGATGCATGTCAATCAAAAAGAATGATAGGGGTAGTAGGAGAGTGCAGTTCACTAAAATGCTTTTGCATAGACACAAAGAGAAACTTCACATAGTCTCAGTTTATAGATTCAGTAGAATTGGCTGTCAAAAAATGGATGGCGGCTGTTAAACATGATAACGGGAATGAAAAGGAATGTGCTTGCAAGCATCACTGATCGACTGCGTGTGCCGAAAAAGGAGAGACATCTTAGAAGAAATAGTTTCAACATGAACGAATGCCCTTGATAACCCTAGTGACATTCTAATAATTTGAACATCATATTTATATAAATGATAAATGCAACTGAAACACTTGTGTATATTCTAAAACATCTAGTTTTAATTGGCAGAAATTGTAGAATTTTAAATGCTCAGCAACCCTGATAAAATAGGCATCTAAATTTACTTTTATTTTCTCTTGTTGCGTAACATTTCATCAAATGAAAGAATATAGACCAAATTATTCACATAGTTAATGCTGATTGAAATTTAGCAAGAGACGAACATATTGTGCCTACACATTGCAAACATTGAATGATGCATTACAGTGTTTTTGCACTGGAATGAGAGACTTCAGTCACAATTTATATTTAGTGTTGTTTCCTTCTTTCCATTGAAAGGTGCAAAGCATATTTTTAAAGAATTGTTACAAAATGACACAATTTGATTATTTGTATAAATACAACTGTTTGTAGCTGACAACTTTATAGAAAGCATTCAAAATTTTGATTTAAATAAACATATATGTGCACAAATATTTTTTCAAAAACATGTAAAATGGGAAAATAGAATACCTCTGAAGATTATTTAGCCCATTTTCATTTGCGCGAAGTATTAACCTAAGCTTTTCCAAACAAGATACTGTTTGCAGACGAATAACTCTGTGAAAATTGTTGTTTTACAGCGAATAGAAAACAACTTTCGAAAGTTTTTTTTTCTATTTGAATAGTTTAGCGTCTGTTAATGTGAGAACTGTACGTTGATTAATGCTTTTCTAGTTGCTACATTATCTCTTAAAACTCTATAGACGTCTAAGTCTGCGTAAAGAATAGGGCATACACAAATAGACTTCATTCTGTTTTTCAAGCCGTTATAGCGATGATTAAATAACATAAGATTACATGTATTTCAAGTCCAAATTTCCCTCTATTCAAAAATTGCATTCTCTAGTGCAATCCATCATTCTTCTTTACCGTGCGTGATTCAACTTGAATATTGCATAGCCGAACCATAAGTAGTAAACAAAAATTGGGAGGTACGCTATCGCTTATTACCAATCCAAGGCCGTCTGTTAGCATTGTTTTAAACGAATGTGCTGGTGACTGAGTTCTTCAAAATTACGAGGCTAGTGACCTCGCTGGAAATTTGAAATTTCTATGTGCATTATATTGCAGAAACAAAAATGCAAACTCTGCAAAAGATCTTATTGGCTGCTGAGCAAATTCAGTTTTCCTTGGGATGTCTGTGCATATTTGCAAAAGATGCACGCTTTTTACCACTATAATGTACAACAATCAGGAAATTAGTTTATGTTGCACTTTCTTTTGTGATCCAACTTCATATGGGAAAGCAACCTACCAGCAGACAAATTTCACCGCTCTACCGTACCTTACTGCATATACACTTCGCAAATGATGTTTCTACTGATTAATTCCAGCTTTTGATAAATATTTCCGATAAAAAAAATACAAACTTAATTTCACTGCGTCATTATGTTTATACAAATCGTCCCACATTTTACTTTTCTATATGCCAAAAAGCGCACCCCAGTTAATGTACAGCACCTGTATTTCGGTTCCTCAACAATAGGTTACAAAGCAAAAGTGTTGACACTCTCAGGAAGCCATCTACTCATATTTAAAAACTTTCTTCTCCCATTTTTTTAAAGGTTACGTTATAATGACGAGGGAACATATAAATTACATTAAGAAAGGATATCCTGAGTGTAGTATTCGTGCATGGTGCAAGAGAAGAACTTTGGCGAGACATGGCAACAAATTATTAAGAAGCGATGGATTTTTGTATTCGTACTATAACTTCACAATGCAATTGTAATAAGCCGACACATGACCATTTTTTGCTTTGGTTCAATTCCAATCGGTGTACAAAGGAAAGTTTCAACAAAACATAATGGAGTATGAAATGGGAATTTTATGTTTTATTCATTTCAAAAAGATGAATACATGTGATATTATACCCCATAGAAAAGTGAAAAACAGTTCTGCTACTGATGAACGCGCGACATGAATGTTTTACTACAACGCAGGAGTACTCTTAAGAGGTGTTTCTTCCGCTTCATCGGCACACAGACCCAAATCAGAAATGGAATGAGAGTTTTCAAAATGTATGGAAATGTACGTTTTCTTTCAAATGCAAGGAAAAAGAATATCAGAGCCATTTCATCGTTGAAAAAAGAAAACAAACATCCGTCGTATTGGCATGTTCTCACACTTGCCAGGATGTCTTGCAGCTTCCTGAATATTGAAAATCCAAGTTTATCACAAACAGAAAAACTTCGCAAGAATGTGGGTCTAAGTATAGTAATTTAGAAGTGATTTCTTCTTAGCTTGAACTGCAGCAATCCCTTCAACATAGTCCTCATGCTGAAGTTCTGTACCGCCATGCCGCAAGGCCACCATACCAGCTTCCACACAGACAGCCTAGATAACACAATCACGTGATAGGAAACTAAAATAGTGTACTTACACTTGTAAAACATATGACAACAATTTGATATCGTACTTTTAATTGAGCCCCATTAAAATCTTCTGTACATCGTGCTAATTCTTGATAATTTACTGCAAAAAGAGGATGAAAGGGAAACATTACAGGATTTTCTACACGGACTGAAAAAATGCATATCTTTATTCATAAAAACACAAGGTAAGAATATTGGAAATATTTGTGCATATATTTCACTATTCCATTGAACATAACAAAGTATAGACATATAAAACATTGATAATCAACATACGAGAAGACACCGAAGAGAAAAACACCAGAACAAAACATTTAGATTAACTTACCATCAGCATTCACATTCATTTTTCGAGAATGTATTTGTAAAATACGAACGCGAGCGCCTAACAGAAAATTTAAAAAAAAAAGAGATAATAATTCAATATCTAAACAAGGAAAAGAAATTATTACCCACAAAACAGTAATGGGAGTTAACGTTTGCGCAAATACTTTTTACACTCCTAGGGGAAACCCATCGTTGAAAGTTCACGCAAATCTTCCTCCGTAAAAGTAGCACGCTATAACTTTCAAGTTTTCTCATAACAGAAAAAAAATGTCATTTAGCTAAGTAAAAACAATTTTTTTTTATATTTGAGAAAGGCGTGCACACAGGCTTAAAATGACACTTTTAAAATATCCTTTTTAGTTTGTAGCTCTCCTCTTAGCCTCTTCGTTTGTATCCCTCCTCTAATCCTTTTTAGTTTGTAGCCCTCCTCTTATCCGCTTCGTTTGTAGCCCGCCTTTCTCTCTAGCCTATGATAGATTGTAACCTTCAAATGATGCTAGTTTCCTCTTCTTCTTAAAAATCCTTACTCACTCTAAATTTCCATATATTTCAATAGTTTCATTTTTCTTACGTTCATTGGGATGAGGCAATTCTATTTTACGATCTAATCGACCCGATCTCAGCAAAGCTGCATCTAATGTATCAGGTCGATTAGTGGCTGCAATCACACGAATACGATCATCAGAGCCAAATCCATCCAATTGATTTAATAATTCCAACATAGTACGTTGTACCTTTTTTTAAAAAATAGAATCAAAAGGAAAAATATGAAAGTCTTGGAATGTGAAAGTGCAGGAAGAAGAGAAGAGAGGAAAATGTAGATGAGAAATTAAAAGAAAAAGGAAAAAAAACACGGAGGGAGATAAAGAAATAGAAATCTTGGATAGCAGGAGAAAAAAAAGATGGGAAAAAAAAGAGGAGAAAAAAAGAGAATAAAATGATGAGAAACTAATAAAAAGATGAGAAAAAAAAGATGGAAAAATAATTTTTATAAAAAAAAATACAACGGCAAAATTAAACCAAAGGCTTTCAAACCGGGCTCTCTCCTTCTTTTGATTCTTTCACAAAAATGTGTACAATGTCATTTAGTTAATAAAAATAAAATACTTTCATTCAAGACTATTTTAATAGGAAAAAGGATGAAAAACAAAAAGAAAACAAAAGTAAATCAAAAGAGTTTCCAAAATTTTTTACACACCTCTCGATCACCAGAGTGTTCACTATCAAAGCGTTTAGTTCCAATAGCATCCAATTCGTCTAAAAATACAACCAAAATAAAAAGGATATGAAGTAGAAACGCTTCCTTTCCAAATTATATATATATATAATTTGAGGGTATACCGACACAAAAAATTATAGGGTAAAATTAAGATAAAAATATAAAGAACTAAAAGTGGGCATGAAAAGCTAAAGGAGAGGAATAATTGAGAAAAAAATTGAACATACTACTAAAGGAAAACCAAAAAAAAACATAAAAAATAAAAGAAAGAAAGTGAGGACAAATATATAAAGACACAAAAAGAATAACAAAAAACTATAGGGGAAAAAATAGAGACATTAAAAAGTACCCATAGAAAGTTCAATTATATATATATACCGTCTTCTTTCATACATCTCTCCCTTCTTCTACAAACCAATCAAAACACGGCTTGATTCTTTAAAAATCTTTTAATACGGTGTTAATATTTTCTTCAAAACTTTAATGGTAACCATTTTACTTATTTTTCTTTTTATAGTCGACTTAATATCCATGACTTTGAATGGAAATTTTTCATTTTTGTACTTATAAGATACGTTTAAAAATTTTCAAAATGTATTGAATATGTGTATTTTTTGAGATGTTTTTTATAGCCTTTTTATATTTTTACTTTTTCTTATAAATTTCCTCTTAAAAATCAAATTTTCTCAATTTTATTCTAACATTCTCTCTCTATACATACCAATGAAGATAATTGCTGGTGACTTCTCCTTGGCCAAACTGAAAGCATCTCTTACCATTTTAGCTCCATCACCAATAAACATTTGAACTAACTGTGGACCTGCCAATTTAAGGAAGGTGGCGTGCGTCTATAAATAACATTTTTTTGGGTATATTATTTTCCTTGTTGTAGAACATAATGTATAGTATTTCTATTCTGTATTCTTGAACTCTTTGTATTCATTTTTTTGTTCAAATTTTATGGCAGTTTTCACCCTATTTCAACCTCAATTCTTATCTCAATTTATTCTCAATTTTCATTCTTTATTTCATCCTAAATTTCTTAATTTAAAAAAAATAAAATCTCTCTTTCCTTCACCTGAGCGGCACACGCTCTGGCTAGCAAAGTTTTGCCTGTGCCAGGAGGGCCATGCAACAATACACCTTCATAGAAAAGAAGAAAGAGATGTATAGAAAAACTTTAACAAGTAATAATTAAATTATGTGAAGAGAGTGTGCTGAAAATGTTAATAAAAAAATAATCAGAAAAAATGATACAAAGCAAAAAGTATCAAAGATAAACCAAAAAAAAAACATAAAGAATTAAGACAACAAAATGGGAGAAATAATAAAAAAATAAAAAATATTTTTTATAAAAAATTATTTCTGGGAACATTTTTTTACATTGCATTAGAGTAAAAATGCTAACCCTTTCATAGAACACTTTAACTAAAAAAAAATCCATTTTTTAGATGAAAATACAATTCAATATAAAAATAAAATTTTCTTTAAAATACTATTTTTATTTCCTAACCTTTGGGAGGTTTAATTCCAATATTTTCAAAACGTTCTTTGTGTGTCATGGGAAGTACTGAGATGTGATGAAAATCATTTTAACATTACTTTTAATAATTTCATGAAAAGAGGGATTAACAAAATAAACTAAGTTAGCAATTTTTTTTCTTATAAGCTTAATGCCTCTCTCATGTAAAGATAATTGCAAACAAAATTTCATCGATGAAGTAAAACCTATAAAAGTGTAAAGAGCGACTACAGTAGAAATATATTAAGATGATTCATAGAAAAGAGTCACACGAAAAATTTTAGATGGATAAGAACAAGAAATCATACTCGATAGATTGGAGTTATTCTTTTTGTACAAGTAACCCTTGGATTCACTTTAAAAAAATTTTTTTATAATAAATTTAGTATTTTTAAACTTACCAACAGCTTCTACAAGTTCTTGAATTTGTTTATCCAATCCACCTGAGAAATTAAAATACAAAAGTGTTTCTATAGAAACCCTTATTTTACGTTTTTGTAGTGGTAGGTTTCCAATTCTCACCCTCTTTTTATTTTAAATTCTCTTTTTTTAAATAGGTTAACCTTAAATCACATTCCGTATTTCTCTCTTCCTTTTCTCTCCCTCTCTCTCTCTCTATTCTCTCTCTCTACTTCTCCTCTCTCTCTCTCTATTCTCTCTCTCTACTTCTCCTCTCTCTCTCTCTCTCTATTCTCTCTCTCTACTTCTTCTCTCTCTCTATTCTCTCTCCCTACTTCTTCTCTCTATTCTCTCTCTCTAGTTCTTCTCTCTCTCTCCCTCTCTCTTTCTCTCTCTCTCCCTCTCTCTCACTCTCTCTTTCTCTCTCTCTCTTCCTCCCTCTCTCCCTCCCTCTCTCTCTCTCCCTCTCTCTCTCCCTCTCTCCTGCCTCTGTATATAACAATTATATCCAACTCTTACTCTAGCTCCCCCCTACTCAGATTTCTTACATTCCTCTTTTAGGATCACATGACCGGGGTTGTGCTACATAATTTCTATTTTTTTTTATTTGAAAACGAAATTTTTGGAGAGAATTTTTTTAAACATAAAAAAAATATGTGGCAGAAAAAACTTAACTTTTAGAAATTCCACCTTTCTATATACGTTACCTATATCAGAGTATTCTTCTTTGGGTCGTTCATCAATTTCCATAGCTTTGATACGATTATCATATTCAGGAGGAAGTTTATCCAAAACTAAATAACTATCTTTATTAACACCAACTAAATCTCCTAAAATATATAAATAAATTTGGAAAAACATAAATACGAATCTTTTCCAAAGTATTTATATGAAAACCAGAAAAAAAATCTAAAAGGCATATCTTTATATATATATATATAAAACAAAACTCTGCTCTTCTCCAGCATACTTTCTTTTTATCTAGATTCTATTAAAAATAAATAGTAAGCATGAATTTCTCTCTTACCAGGTTTTAATTCTTCTGGATCAACTAAACCAATCAAAGGAAGAAAGATTGTCTGAAAAAAATGAAGAAAAAAAAGTTTAGATAAGTTACTTCCTCTGAAACTTTCGTTATACGTTTCTCTCTTTTTTCAAACAATAGAAGAACTAAACAACGTTTTTAAAAGAATTAAGATAAAGAAAAAGAGAAGAATTGAACGTTAAAAGTAACCTTTTAATAAACTTTAGGAACCCCCAAAATTTTCTTTAATTTTAAAAATAAAATTTGAGGATTCTATTTTTTCAATTTCCAATTATGTGTTCAGTCTAATCTTATTAATAAATTTTTATTTTACAAAATTTCGATATCGTCATCCAGAAATATTAAGAAAAATTGGATTTGTTTTGATGCATCAATCTTTTTTAGTTTTCTCCTCAAGTATCTTCTTTACAACACCAAAAAGAAGAGATGTACATATAACTCTTCATGTAAACTCCTTTCTCTCATTTTAAAAAAAAATTTAGATAATTTATACAGAAGCGAGTTTTCTTTTTGTATAGTAGAATGCCTCCCCTCTTCAGCGTGAAGTTTTTCCTCCCACAAAATTAAGCCAAACTGTACCTGCCGAGTAGATGTTTTTATAACCATACATTTTCCTTTTCTTTGGGAATCAATATCAGCTGCAGCTCCATCTTCTTCTGCATCTTCTGGTTCCAATTCCAAACTCTAATGTATAAAAAATTCCAACAAATAGGAGAGAATATAAAAAAATCAGAAACATAGCAAAAGGGAAGTACTAAATAAAAAAATTTTGTAGAAAACATAGGTTGCACTTCATACAAAAAGTAATCTCTACACTTGACAAATTAAAAATGTATTAAATATTTCCTTCTAAATAAATACAAAAGGATCAAAATTCAAAAGGGAGGGACACAACACACACACACACACATAAATATGAAACGAAAAAAAAAGCAGAGAAAAAGAATTAAAAAATAGAATCTCACTATGCATTTTTTTTAATAAAAATTCTGTTTTTACCCTACATAAAAAAAACCCAATAGAAAGAGGAATATGTGTACCTCAACTACATTTGCCACTAAATAAGGTAGCTGACGATTTAATTTAATTTTTTCTTTGTTATCTTTGATTTTTTCATGAGCAACCGTCATTTCATGTCGAATTCTACTTAATTCACTCTTGAAAACCTGACCAAAAAAAAAAATCAAATACACTATTTAAAGAAAATTTAAAAGGTTCTATAAAAAATCATCCACAGGGTCACCCTTTTTGAAAGTAAGCCCAATTTTTGTATAAAAAAGAAGAAATTCTCCAAAAAAAGAAAAAAAACATAAAGAAATTCATGCAAATGTTTTCTCTCTTCTTTTCATCCTCTAGTTCTGTCTTAGCCCATCGTTAAGCTTTATAGTAAATATAATTTCCACTCATTTCCACCTCCACACATGCAGGCATTTTTTTTGGTTTGAAATTTCCCTTTTTTTTGGGGGGTTATATATTTTCATACCCTCCTTTCTTCATATTAATTTTAAAACATTCAAGTTAACGTATTCATTTTTTAAAAATTTTCTTTACCCTTTACTCATATATATAAAAACAATCCTCTCATTATTACCTTGATTTCACTTTCAATCAGATTTTTTCGAGTACGTAGCTCTGCCTCGGACATAGCAAGGACTTCTGCAGTAAGTATATCCACATCCTCTCCCCAAACATCTACACTATCCATGGTTAAAAATTATGCCTGTGAAACAGTAGCCATAGACATAGCACAGTATATGTAGAATATTATCAATAAAACACGTTTACCATCTCAAAAAATAGAATGAACGAATGTCAATTTTACAATGACCAAAAAGAGATCGTCCCTTCTTTAACAAATCAAAATATATACAAAAGAAGATACACAAGTTTCTCACGGTTAATCACTTTGGAATAGTGAATTTTCAATGAGGAGACTTTAAAACGATCAGAGATGATGAAAAAGAGTGATGATGTAAAAACGTCTAACTCAGAGGGAGATAAGGGGATTTTCTTGTCAGATTATTATTATTCACACTTTTGTTCCATCTCAAATTTATTTGAGAAACCTATACCTATCTCTTCATTGCTACTTCTCAAGCATTGCATTTGAAAACAAATTATGGCTCTCAGCCAATAAAAGAAATGCTCATTTTTAAGTAAAAAAATCATTGTATACGTCCTCAAGATCTTAGCCAGTATTACATGATTCATTCAAAACAAAAGTATGTAAAAATAACATGGAAACCAGCACAGTTTTCCTTTTTAATTATTCTTATTATCTTCATTGAACATTCTCTTATACATCGCAGCTAAATACATTTTTACAAAGATCCTCTCTTATATATAGCATGTGAAGGATACAAAACTACAGTCACAGTTTGGAACAAAATTTCTCTGTATTTTTGCGCTTTTGTTTAGTTATTTTTTGTTTTTTCTCTCTGATTTCACAAGTAATGCTTCTTCCTTTCTCTTATTTCTGTATCTAATACTCTAATGTAGATAGGAGAGATGAACTACAAAAAGAAATTCTAAAAACTAGCAAACGAGAGAAATCACAGTAAATCGTAGCATACACGAAGAAAAACCGCAAGAGTGTACATACAAGCGTTTCCTATCATAATGAATATTCATACAAACAAAAAAAGTATAAAACTGTTTCAAACATTCACGAAAAACAATTAAAAGCAAAGAAAAATTTCCGTAGCATGCACACACAAACTCCAAATAAAAACCCATGGAAACAGAAAAAAGGTTTGATCCTCATAAAGTGTACGCCGAATAGATATTCCAAAAACGAGCAATTTGTGCTTTAAAAAAATATTCGAAGTGAAAAATTTCGCTTCAGCTACACAAGCCCGACTACTAAAGATTCAATAAATGTTTTTAAAAAAATAAACCGCAACAAAAATGAAGCCTTGCAAGAGTGTTATATCTAAGAAATAATCAGAAAATCTTAATGGAGAGAACTTTATTTCTACTTCATTTTTCTAAAATTCGATATCAAAGAATCTTGTAAAAATATCTACGTAGCCACGGGCTTTGCATCCTCCTATTCAATGAAAAAAGGTTAAAGAAATTCATTCCACAACAAAAACAAAACCATAACTTGCACATTAGAACAGAATATAATGTTCCGCCAATTTGGTAAAGAAGGGACGGGGAACGCTACTTCCTGCCTACACGGTCTAATGGAAATCCTTTTAACTACAGTTACCTGATACTCTTTGGGAACAGATAAATCAAGCTGGTCGTCAACGAAGAGATAAGAGCATGCGTCGGTCAGCCACCCTGGCTTAATCAAAGTGGGACTTCTCAAGTTTTGTAAAATCAATATTTCTAAACGACGAGGGAAATGATACACTTTGAAACTATGCTGCTCTACCTTTTGAAGAGATTGAACACCTTCCCAAAATGAAGAGGAATGTAAAATCAAAAGAGAGGGAGCAAATAACAGAAAGAAGAGAGGATACTTGCAGCGCAAAGGAGGGAACAACAAGAAAAAAGACTAGCTGCCGAAGAAAAGCGCGGACTGCATGGGAATCATATTCACAGCATAACACAGCCGATATGCAGGCATTTTTCTACAATTCCTTTTACAACGTAAATCAAGCTTTTGTGTTAAAGGGAGTTTAATTAACTGGGCTATGTGAAAAATCTCGGCCGTGAAAATTTCTTTCAATTACCTTGTTCTGGACATGGCTCAGCACTTCGCAAGAAGCTGCAAGAGTCACCACGTAAAACCCTGTGTTTACAACGGGGAAGACTTGCAGGAAGGAAAATATGTACTCTTTATGCAATGGCGGTGCTATACTATTTTCTCGCAAGAGGTTAAAGAGAATTTTGTTTTAATTTCGCAAAATGAGAATCAGAAGCATTCTCTCAATTTGTTTACCACTTGCTATGTAGTCTCAACGCAGTAGTCCTATCTGCCTTGACGCGAAATTGCACCCTGTGTTACAAACCATACGTGTTGTGTTATAAGTGAAGTCAAGCAAATTTTAAAATTCTTAGAGAAAGAACAGAAGCATTCCAACATTCGCAATATTTTATTTTGATAGGTGGCAGTTTTTCTCCATGCCATTGTTAGATAACAACTTTTCGAAGTGCTCATTACATTGTCGAAGAATATGCAAACAGGCATCTTAATGCGTTAAACACTTAAAATTAGAAAAAAAACGAGATGCAGCCGTTTTAGAGCAAAAGATACAAGTATATCAAAACAAACTGATTAAATATACTAGAAAACCTCTGTAAATATCCAATGCTACATGCTTTGTTCGTACTGTTCTCCAAGGATGCTAATGGATTCATGGTTTAAATATCTGTATGAGACGACTTAATTTATGCTGCAAATTTCTCTTGTACAACAATCATGTGTAATAAGCAACCTTATCTTAGCTCCGGAATAAATATAACAAAGAGAGCAATCAAATGAATGATTGTAAGCAGAAAGGTTCGTTTTATATTCTTAGCTCGTGCCATTTTGAAATTCTCTGCAGGTTTAAGAAACACGCAAAACCTCACCATTAGAAGAAAAGTCGTCGTAAATTTGAACTGCACTTTGTAGGAATAAAATGATAGCACAATTGGTATAACCTACTATTTTTGAAAACGCTTAACTTTTTTGAAATGAATTGGAGGAGAAGAATTAACTGTTTTTGTTGCATTGTGTGCATGTTTCATTTTATTTCATCAACCTGCCGTTCGGCAAATTTCATTAATCTAAGTATTGCTGAATTCTTTATTTCCCTTGTAAATCAAATGATAGCGTTGAAATGATATTATATCTCTTTCCAAGTTACCATTCCTTGCTGATTATACTCCTGGATTTTTTTTGTCCTATGATATACTTCATTCAATATTACAGCGTTTACTCTTAAAGAATTGCATTCAAGAATACTTAGCGAAGCCACAGCAGGATATACTGGTTTCTAACTAAGACAAATAAAAAAACCGTGTTTCAAAAAAAGCAAAACAAAAGATTTGTGCCAAATTCTGAAGAAAAAGAACCTAAGAAACTCTGAGTGAACTTAAAGTATTTCCAAAATCGTTTTTGCATAGAGGTTTACTTCTCATTTGATATTAGTGAAGCATTGACGATGCTCAGCTCGACTTTGCAGAACCTGGAGACCAAAAAGTTTGTAGCAAATTACTTCGCTACGAGCAAAGTTTATAATAAATTGTTTTGCTTTCACATCAATAAGTTGGTTCTAATAACTTAGTTTTATGAAATTTTCATCCGAAAATATTTTCTCTTGTTAGATAATGTAGGAATATAGCAGCAAATGAATTGAACATGTTCCGCAAAGAGATTGTTTCACCTTAAAAACTTGTGAGAGCAAAAAATTGGTAGAAACTTTTCGTTAAGTAGAAAATACAAATTTCTAAATTTTTCTTTAGAAGCATTAACAAATTTGCATATAGGTTAAGCCAAGCTCCACGTAAGGATAAGCAAGCAGCATAATTAATAAATGTAAATGGAAAGGCAGCAATCATAAATCACATTATATTAAAAAATAAATACGAATCTAACAAATCGGATTTCATATGTCTATGGAGTTGAAATTACAAAATGACAGCTCCTGTGGCATTATTTTATTCGTGGTATCTAAGCTGACAGTGCTGAGAGTTCCCCTCCACAAAGTAGTTATTTGGATAAAGTTAGTGAATGATTGTGCAGAGTATTCCCACAAGGCGACTCAAGCAAAGAGAGAGACACATTTACATATACAAAGAGACCTCAGAGCTACAAGAAGTTTCCTATTTTCATTGAATCTTCTCCTTTCGTTTACGAAAAGAGATTTTTGCGACGAACAATCCATCGGCAGAAATATCCCGATAGTGCAGGTATATCACTAGTTTTGCTATCCATCTAGTTTTAATTTTATACAAGTCAAATGATTTTGGTATCGACAATCTGTTCAATTTTTTTTTTGATACCTTTCTTGTACGTTTGTATTCAGCGATATGTCGTCTATAGATGATGACCTCGATATAGAGATCCTTGAGGAGGATCAACAAAAGATTTGCCGTTTCAGTTGCTTGAATAATCGCAGCTCAGAAAAAGAATCACTCATCACGCAACTCAATGAAGATATTCAGAAATTAACAGATGCTGAAGAAGAGGTAACCCTCGCGTTTGGAGATGATGATGTCCTCCTAAAAGTTGGTTAGTTCCCATTCCTATTGATCTTATTTTCATGCCGCGCAGGTGTTTCTTCTTTCTAGCAGTTGACTTGATTCGAAATAATTACGAAAAGTTGAAGGACTGCTAGTAGTACCTATTTTTCCACATATATTTTGTTGTTAAATGGCAAATTTTTCAAGAATGTGCTGTGCGTGTGGGTTTTAATCTAATTCCCTGTTGCTACGCCGTAAACTTCTGCGTATAATTTTTTGGAAAGAAAAGCATAGGTTTATGCCCTTGCTTTTTATTTTGTGTACTCATTCCTCTCTTGTTTTTGTCATTTTCTGGCATGATATTCTTGCCCATACCTTTATCCTTTGTTCTTAAATGCATCATCTTTCCCTTGTAATAGCGAGGAAGCTTTTTGATTCTAAGTATTTTTACCTTGTGTGCTTCAAAATTTATGAATTGTCACTGTAACTCTGCTCGATGATAGTTCGATACACCTGTCAAAATTTTAGTTTTTGTGCGGTTGTAAATTGAATTTAATTGTTTTTCGTAAATGTCGCATCTTTTATCGATGGATCCAACTACAAAACGAATTTACATGTCTCACTCCTGTTGTTTATTTCTTCTTGTTTCGTGTGTACACACCCATGCTTTCTTTAAAAGAGTTCTTTTTCTTGATAAGGTCACACTTTTAGATTTCAATCCCTCGTGAAAATAATTTGTTTCGTTCAACACAGCGCAGAGACAAGCACTCTTTTGTTTTTTATTTTTTCCTAGTGCGTTACTATTGTTTGGAATATGGGTGATGCACTGTATACCTATATAATTCTGTCTCTTAGATGGGAGAGTTACTTATGACGAGTAGCTTTATCTTTTTTGGTTACGATATTGTCTGCAAAGAACTTGAGGGTCTGTGGTCACAATAGCGTATTGTGTTTAACCTTGACTTTCTACTAAAATTTATACCAAATGTTATATGGATGCTTAATGTAAATAATCCTGTTATACTAACACCCTTTTTTAAAGGTTCCACGATATACTAAATCTGTTATTACCTTGTTTACTTTTGCTTTACTTTCCTGACCATCTTCCTATCTCTGGCTACTTTAAATAATGCAAAGTTTTGACCAGAATTCTCACATTTCTTAACCCATTAAAGGTTTGGTACACTACTGTGATTTTTTTCAGGTCAATCTTTTATTAATTGCCCACATGAAGATGTGCAGCAATTTATTGAGCAAGAGAGACTTAAGAAAAATGCCCAACGAATTACACTTCAAGAGGAAATAGAAGAACTTAATCGTGACTTACAATCCTTAAAGGCTTCTCTTTATGCAAAATTTGGCCAGCGGATTTATTTAGAAAAATGAAAAAACAAAAACATTGATTCTAAAAATAAAGTCTATTATGTTTTACTTCTTTAGTACTGTTTTACTTTTGAAGCTCTCCTTTTTTTTTTATGAAGAAAATACAATAAAAATATGCACAAAAGGGTCTGCTAAACCTACCAAAACAGGTGTTCATTCTCCCATCAGAAATGACGTCAATAAACACTGAAGCTACCTAATGATTCTCTTATAGTATAATAAAATATCGGATTGCAATAAATGCGATGCCATTGCGCACTATGGAGAGACCTAAACTTTATACAAAGAATATAAATGCGTTTTTAAGTTTTATATACATTTCTGATATCCAATATGATCTTTTTAACGCATGGCAGTTTTTTCTTCAATAATATTAAAATGTGAAATATAAAAACCTCACACATCATATACTCCAAATACATAGCGAAAAGGACATTGTTCTTTGCTTCCTCCTTATAACGCTTCCTTTTTTACCTTTTCGAAACAAACATATCCAAATGTTTATTCAATTTTTCATACAAAAAGCACACTACTCTTTTTATTTTTATTTCGTTTAAAGTTATCACATTTCCTATTTGTTAGAAATGCATCTGTGATTTTTTTAATGACTCTCACAGATATCACTGTCAATGGCATTCGTTAAAATAGTATTTCTTGACCATTGGAAACAAAGTTTGATGGCATAAACATAGCAGCAGCCCTCTTTACTCTAATTCATAAGACTCCCATCTATTTTAATAAGAAAATCGAAAAACACCAGGAGAAGAAGATGCTAGGTGTTGTTTAAAAGAATTTATCCTCAAAACTGAGTTTAAAATGTGATTGTATTATTAAACGTTATTGGATTTTTTCAGATTTTGAATTAGTACACTGTTTTTATACATTTAAAAAATACCTTTGAAACATAGTCTTTGTACCAAAGATGCACTTACAAACAACTAATTTTTCATAATTTCTGCTACCATCGCCTGCCTCGTCCACGAGATCTTCCGCCAGAATAACCTCCAGTTTCTCCTCGCCATTGCCTTCCATGCGAAGATTGGTTGTAAAAAGAATTTGATTGTCCTCCATGGCTAGCCTGAGCATCTATAAATCGATCAAAATCGCTCCGTCCGCCTCTTGTGGCAGCAGGTGGAGAATGAACAAACAAATTTTTTTGCGCAGAATGAGGTCTCCTAACAAAATACAAAAAAGAAATTTAAAGCATATATCTTATGAGAGTGAAGAGGGTGGAGGAGGAGAGAATGAATGAAGAGGGTGGAGGAGGAGAGAATGAATTAAGAGGGTGAGGAGGAGAGAATGAATGAAGAGGGAGGAGGAGAGAAAGAATGAAGAGGGTGGAGGAGAGAATGAATGAAGAGGGTGGAGGAGGAGAGAATGAATGAAGAGGGTGGAGGAGGAGAGAATGAATGAAGATGGAGAAAACCGAGAAGAATGGAGAATGACATGAGGGGATGAATGAGAATATAGGAGGGGAGAGAAGATAGAAAAAAAAATTGAAAAAGAAAAAATGAAACAAATGAAATGAAAAAGATGCATCCATTTGGAGCGTTACTTCCTCAACCTCTTTGTGTAGACGTACATTGAGTTCTTCATAAAATTTTTATTACTTTGAAAATCATTTTGTTGGAGAGATAAATTGGCCTACAAAAGAAGATGAAATATGGGAAAGTAAGATATTAAGGCGGAAGAAGAGAGTGGAAAAAGAGAAAGATATAAAATGTATAAAAGAAAACATAGGAAATTGAACTGCATTGAACTCATTTTAAAAATAAAATAATAGAATGAATAGAAGAGAAAGTTGAAAAATAGAATAGAAAGAGGGAAATTAAAAAGTAAAAATAGATAAGAGAAATTAACAAAACCTGATAAGCAAAGCTTTTTTCGAAAAAAATGAAAAATTGCCAACACTTAAAATTTTACAATTCCTCTTAAAAACTACATTTTATTTCTTTTCATACTTTTTGTACATCTCGTTTTACAGATTTTATAGAATAGCCTTCAGGTATTCCGCCACGATTATTCACCTTTCAACAAGAAGAAAAATATTTAAAAATTTGGATTACTGAAGCATTTTAAAATTAAAACGCAACTAAATATTTTAAAAAAAAATATTCTGAAACTTAAATTGAAAGGAAAACACTATTGCAATTTCCTTAAAATAAAGAAAAAATTACACAAAATGAAAAGAATACACATAATGATAATACAAAAATCATATAATATAAAATTATAACATACTTCTCCAATTGTAACCTTCTTTACAGCGGAAACACCAGAAAATTTGGATGAAATTCGTTCAAAATGAAATAAAGATCTAATAACATAAAGAATAAAATTTCACTGGAAACTATTAAAGATTCTTTTCATTTCTAAAATTTATTTCAAAAAATTTTTCTTAAGTTGAAATTTTAAGAAATTCATGTATGGTATTCTATTCCTTTAATTTCACTCTCTTTCTTCCTTTCTGAACTTTTATTTTGTGTATTTTTATTTTAATAAAAATCCTCTTTAAATTTAAATTCCATAAAAACATACGTATTTGCAGTACAAATATCCCACACATAAATTCCACTAGTCTGTCGTTGATATTTCCATTTTATAAGAGAAAGTAAAACATCATATAGGAGGGATTCATTCGCCTAAAAAATGAAAAAAAATTTAATTTTAGATTTAAATTGAAAAATTAATTTAAGATTTTAATCCATATATTAATAGCTACAAAATGTGAGAAATTCACATTTTTTTGCGTTTTTCATCTTTCTACAACCACGAGAAATTTCATATTCATTGCAATCTCTCTCCTACATTCTATTTTAAAAACTAAAAAATGTTTATTTTTCTAATAAAATGATGGCTCTAACCTTGATAGAAGACGATTGTAGAAAACTTTGTATGGAAACATCAAAACGCCTCAGAAGAAGAGATTGTCTTAACTTATACTCCTGATTTAGCTTGTTTATAATGGAATTAAGAACTTCTAAATAAGGAGGTAAATTTGGAAAAAGCCAGTTGGATGGAAGAGGAGGAAGAGAATAGTGAGGATTTTTAAAAATCTCCGTCTAACAAAAATTAATTTTGAAATAGGATGAGATAGAGAAGGGAGGGTATAAAGGAAGAAATGTCGTGGAGAGAAAGAGAAAGACAAAAATTAAATAAAAGAAAACAGTAAATAAACCTTACAAATACATTTTTGTTTAAAACAAGTATGCACTTACAAGTGTAACTAATTCCTGATAGATATCATCTTCTGTAGGATAACTCTTTTGAATTATTTCATCATCATTTTTCTCAGAAGAAGAAACTTGACTATGGATATTTTTTAAAATGTTATAAAATTCAGAAAGATAATCTTCTGCCTAAAAAAATTAAAGGAGCAATAAGAAATGCCACTTTTTTAAAATAAGAAGAAAATTGTCTCAATCACAGCCTTTTAATACAATTATTTCCTCGGAAAAATTTATTCATAAAACTTAATAAGAAAACAAAAAAAAATATGATTTCGCGCGGTAATTTTTATTGAATTACTCACAGAAAACGAAGAGAAAACAAGTCTATTTTGAATTTTTTTTCCAGTGGATAGACGGCAAGCTATTAAATCATAAAAGAGTTCGTCTGAGTACACCAAAATACAAATCAGAACAATCCATTCGTTGTCAAAACAAACTGTTTATGGAAAAGGGGAAGTAAGAAAAAAAATATGATTTGAAGTGAGATAAAATGAAATGAGAGAGAAAAGCAATCTACAGTAGGAGAAATGAGGAGAGAGCAAAGAAAGGCATGAACTGAAATAAAATGCCACAAAATCTCACATATGGAGTAAAAATAAATTGGAAATAAACTAAAAACAAACTACATTGTTATTAAATGGAAATAACAGATAAGAAATAATTTTCATACTACTGTTTGACGAAAAGATAGTAACTAATGATAAAATAAAACGTACACAACACCTCCAACCGAGAGTTGAAATCTTGCAGAGATTCAGGGGTGAGCTCAAAGGACAGGAAATAATCTTAAAAAATAAATAGAACAATAGAATATATGAAATTATATAAAAGTAAGAAAATTTATGAAAAGCGTGAATACCGCAGCAAAAAATTAAAAAATTTTACTTGAAAACCTACCCACAATCTATATCCTCTCTTAATTAAAAAAATTTAAGTCAACCTTATAATAGCTATTAAGGTTGTAGGGGCTTCACATAGGAGTAAAAAATGTAATTCCTTCGTAGTTATTCTTCTATCTGAATAGTATGCGTTATCATGGCTCTTTATAGTTGAGTATATTTTGTTAATTTTCATTTTTATGACTATTGAGACTTCTCTCTTCATATGCTAAAATGTTTTTGAGTTGCCAAAAAAAGCTGTGTAAAACATTTATTTTTTATTGTAAATAAGAAAACAAATTTTGGAAATTAAAAAAATATGCAAAAATGGAATTATTTGAATTTTACCACGAGAATGAAGGGAGTTTATAACATAAGCTTTTAATTGTAGTTCTTTTGGAAAGGAAGAGGTAGCTGCCTCTTCTTTTTCAAAAGGATGCTCCTAATAGAACATGAAAAAGAAATAAAAAAATAGAGAGAAATAATATATATAATTTTATGATAGAGCATTTGCATAAAACTACTAAGAATAGAGAATTAGTATAAAATTTTAATAGTAGAGAATTTGTTAAAAATCGAATTTGCAAGAAGAATAAAAGAAGCTTAACATTCTCATTCAACTTTAAATTTCTTTTGAAAAGATACCTGTCTGTCAAGAATAAAAATCTCTTGCAAAATCTGAGAAAAATATATATTATACAAGTATACAGCAGCCATTTATATTCAATAAAAATTTATGGAATTTTGGCACAAATAAATTCCAAAATAAATTATACATTCTTTAGGCTGATTACTAAGAGCACTCACAAAAATAAAGAGAGCAGAGTAAAATTTCATGCAAAAAACTCAATTTCATTTTAACAACGTACAAATTTTCTGTGTAATTAGCCAAATTCTTCTAAAAAGTTTGAATGAACTTGAAAATGAATGAAAATCCTACGATATTAAAAAGTGATACTTTGGTAATAACACTTCATTGAAATAATGTGTGGAAATAGAAGCAGAAATTGTTTTGACTTTTAAACAAAAAGAAAGAAACAGCTGAAAAGCTCTGTGCTTTTCGATATATTTAGAGTCGAAAAAGCTTAAAAAATTTAATGTTTTAAAAACTCAAATTTAATTCCAGCTCAAACACTTCTTTGATTTAATGTGACACTAGAATGCTGTGAATAAGCAAAAATTCCTTACTAGTTGAACTAATCCATAAAAATGTTCCTCAAGGAGGAGGACAAGTGCTTCATATGGCTGAAGAAGAATGCATGGCCTAAAATAGAATTTATTTACACACTTTGGTTTCAAAAAGTTTTTAACAAAATTGCCGTACATTTGCAAAAAGTAAATATTCTAGCATCTAACTACTAAACCCTGTCCATGTTAAAACAAGTGCATTCTTTCAATGGTAATCCATTATCGTTGTGCATAAAATCACTGTGATACATTTTCTAGTCATTGTTTTTTCAGTATTCAAGTTCTCTTTCTCTCATTTAAAAGTACTTCAAAAGACTAATTTAATTCCAAAAAATAAACTCTTTCGCAGAATAAATAGGAGTCTTTGGAGACAAATGTTTGATCTCAATGTAGGCCAACGTGTGTAAATGAATGAGCATTTTCTTATCACACACAAAAAAAAGTATCAACAGCATATCTTCAGCTTATGTAGCATTGCTTTCTAAAAAAAAATTGTTCAATCGATTACTCACAAATAAGTAGGAGTAGTTAGTTACAGCGATGCCGTATTCAAAAGAAAAATGGTGAAAATACCATTCAAACATACATACCCACTTTTTTAAATAAAGTGGCATTTCCAAAAATTTTAAGCTACCTTTTACTCAAATCCAAACGTAGCGCAACCTACCTATCGTTGATGTAATCAAAGCAGTCCACCAAAAGATCGTAAAGCTGTTGTAAAGAATTCGTCTGACTTGCCATGACGATCAACCAAGTTGCAGCTATTGCATCTCCACAGTTTAAAGAATACTAAGAAAGAAGTAACTCAGTCTAAAGGAAAGAACTGAAAAATGAGCATTTCACAATTTGGAGTAAAGAGTTAACTGGTGCTATTTTTTCCACCTTGTAGGAAGTAACAGCAGGGACTTCAATAGAGACTACTTGTTATTCGCTAGCGCGGAAATCAATAAGTTGCACAAACTACGTAAAAGGCTTCCAACTCTTTCTTTCATCATTTATTCGGAAGTGCAAGCAGACCACTGTAGGAAGCACAACCACAACTGACTCCATGAAGCATAACCGCGTAGCAGTCCTATTGAATTACAGAAATAAACAAAGCTGTCTCATATAGGTTGCTCCACTTAACATTTTATTCTATATTTAGGTTATGCAAGAGCTTCACCTTAAGGCCATAAAAATAGAATATTCAAGCACAGTATTCATACTCTTTTATTTATGATTCGTGTCAGGACTGGTATTCGAAACGGTAGTTGTGGCTCCGTTATTAGAAATTTCAATTTCTTTGAATGCTAGTTCTTTCCCAATCCTTTGAAGACTGCTTTTCTGTAAGAAAATAAGTTTTTGAGCATGCTTTTTGTTTTTCCATGTTGGCGGTTAAGATCTAACGAAAAAATATTCGTGCAAACAAAAATAGATAAAGTTTATCCATTTCTTAACGCTGAGAGTTATTGAGGAAACCAAACTTATAAATTGATCGACTGTAGATAATTTGTAAATTGAAAAAAGCAATTCAAAGTTATTAGCGAGCAATTGTATAATCCTTGCCGGATGCAATGATTGTTAAGATTTGTAGCGCATTTTCTGCCAACTATCTATGATTTTAAAACCATCAACTAAAACGAATTTGTAAAATAAAATGATGTCAAATAGTTGTTGCACATGCAATTTAAAGTTTCCATGTTGATGAAGGTGAATGCAGAATTTGAGTAACGAGAATGGAGCGATAACTTGATGGCCTTCTTTTTTGATGATGCTTGCAACCGAGGAGGTTGCTGTCAATACCTAGCCTAGATATGTGAAAGTACATGGGCAAATAATCTAATTTTAAACTCTATTTCCAACCAACTAATGACAAGAACTTCCTAAAGGAGTTATACCCCGCACACTAGAGAACATGCACGAAAGATCTGACGTTAAAGATGCGTTTCGAGTTTTCGAGATGCGATGTTGTCAATCTGAAGACTAGTACTCTGTTTCCGCGTTGTCAGAACTTTAAGTTTTCCGTTGTAGAGATGTTTTATGTTGCTAAGTCGTTTTCGCTGCATAAATTAAGTTGAGACAGGTTTTTCTTTACAGCAAGTGGGAATAAACGCAAAAGTGTAGTCGTGACGACGCACTAAGTGGAACTTTCTGCGTTCTTCCCGTATATATTTCTGTGCATCGTACTATCAAGAATATCCAGTTATTGAAAGAGTTTTACTTCACGTAGTGCGCGTAGAAAAAAAGTACATGTAGGTTCATCGGAAAGAATTAGTATTTCGCGTGTTTAGCACATTGGAGAAACAGGTAAGGTAACCTGTAATGGTTAACGTTTTGATACGCAGAGTGTCGAAGTAAATTAGCTAGCGACCGCTAACGAAAAGGTCAACAACGACGAGCAAGCTTGAATGCCATTTGCGAGAACAAAAGGCAAAAGTTTAACAAAACCTACACTACTACTTAATACAATTACATAGGTCACTTCTAGAATTTTAAATTATAGAACACTAACTGCGATCCGATAATATTAATTAATAATAGAAATCATCTACTATAATGTGATAGTCCAAGCCATGGAATGATATTTGCAATGCATCTATCTCGCACATTTATTGCATAGCTTTTTTCAGTGTTCCTAAACAAGATTAATTGGAAGATTTCAAATTAATTTTTACTTTAAGTACCCATAAAATGCAAAGGGTAAACCATTCTATATATTTGCTACGCAATTTTCCGAAATTCTCACAAGTAGATATTTTGCCCACGTGTCTTAGTACCATCACAAGTTTGATACATTTGGTCATCTTTAAAATAGTAAGAATGGCAAGTACTGAAAAGAATTCATAAAGTTTCAGCGATATAATTTGTTTTAGCATTTAGCTCTAATGTGTATGAAGTGGAAATATAGACACTAAGATCTAGAATGTTGCATGAACACATCTGCGAATGTGAACCACATCCAGAGATGAAAGAAGTTAAGTGAGGGATACGTTTTGCTCTGATTAAATTTAGCATTAAAAAAGCATGATATGAAATCACAGCTGATTTAAAAAAGCTTGAAGAAAATTAAAAGAGGTTACGAAAAACGTCTAACAATACTAATCTTGGCGCATGCGTAACATAAAAAATGGCTAAATTATGACAAATACAGAAGTACTAAAAAAAATTATAATCAGCTAGAACATACTATAATGCTCTGTAAAATACAGTAGAATCCTAGTATCAAATAAAATTACGAATATTTGTAGCACCAACGATCTTCTTGGAAACAATTGTTGAAGTTAAGAAGTTAATCTACTACAAAACACTATTTTCAGACATATCTCCAGAAAAATTCATTAATGTGCCTTGAGTTTCGACGTGTGATTTTTTACAAATCCTTTCGGTAATTCATGCAAACTATAGCACACTGCATATACCCAAGCACTAATGGAAAGATAGACATTTTTTTGCAAATGCAACACCAAGTAAAAAATGATTATTGTGGCTTTGCAAATTACAAATTATTCATTTTAAGAATCATTACAAAGTGTAGTAATCTTCCTTTATCCAGCTAATTTGGGGAAGAATCTGTTCAACAAATAAGCAGTTAGTGAACACTGATGGCTATTAGTTTTCTATTCATTGATAGCCAGTAAGAAAAATCCGCGTCTATTAAATTTTGCAACCTATTCATTTTGGCTGTGTTTTCTCTCAGGCTGGGCTGTTTTCGATTCAGTTAAGCTTTCTGTATTTTCTTGATTTGCTGACCGTTGAAGAATTTCAGCATTTTCAGGAGAATAACGGGCTTGCTCAAGTTCTCTTATATTTACAGCAGCGTCTTGTGCAACTACACTCGACGTATTAGTGCAGTCACATGCAGCCCAGCAATCTTTTATAAATGATGGCTCTTTTTTTGTATATTCGCGTATGTACTCATCTGGTACTCGGATCGTACCAGGTGGTACATCCACTGTCACTTCACGCGGCTCCAATTCTCCAACCTCTTTTCGGACCATTACGGAGGGCATCTCTTTTACACTCTTAACAGCATAAGGAACCAGTAGTGGTGCAGGACATTCTAAGCTCACATCGAATTTGGGTACAACCTTTTCCACGTACACTATTTTCTCCACAGGCTTCCAAACATACTTGACAGTATCAACATATTTTGGAATTTCAGTTATAAGCGGAACCTTTTTTTGAATTGTATTCACTACGACTTGTTTTTCAACTATTTTATCAACGAATTTAATTTGTGGCACGTCAATCTCGATTATTTCTTGCTCCCCAACGTATTTCACCACCGGTCGAGGAACCTCTCGTATTTCCCATTTTGGAACAAATTTATGAGTGTACCCAGTAACTATTGGAACAATAACTTCTCTGTCGACGTAACGCAAGGCTGGGATAGCTACTTCTTTTTCGTCTACATTTATTTCCATAGTAGGCACTTGATGATCTACATCTTGATTGTATATTTTGGGCTGAACAGCATCAAACAGCTCAACTTTAGGAATCTCAATGAGTCGGTCGCGACGATGGATTTCTTGTATAATAGGAACTGGCACAATAGGCTGCTTGCAAGTTAGCTTTAACTTTCCTTGTTTTGTCCATTTCCATGCCGAACCAACTTGGGGAAGCTGTGAAGGCCCTTGTGGGCAACACGTAGAGCACTGTGGTATGGGTTCTTCGATTTGAGAAAAAGGCGTTGAAACAAAAGGTAGACCAATTTGACCGGCGAGTGAGGAGAATTTTTGCAATGGCTTTCCAATTCCATGTTGGTTGGTGTCGTATCTCAATGGTGGACTCCCTTCTGTTTCGACTGGGTATCCGGTATACTCCCCGGGTTCAACGTCGTAGTACTGTGTATCATTCCGTCCATCTGGATACATTTCTACCTGCGGATAATCGTAGTTATAATTTACGGGATTCGCCATTTAAGTAATTACAAATAGAAATGCTGCTACATTGAGATTAAGTTGTCGCCCAAAAAATTTTTGCCTGAGAATATTAAGGTTGTAAGGCAGTCATATAATTAATTGTTCACGCAAATGAATTCAATAAAGAAGATATTCTAAAAGTATATTTTGCTTTGCAAATCGCACGTTCAAGTTAGGCTAGACTAAAATATTCATTGTATAATGCCAAGAATTATGCAAATTAAAAAGTCAGCTGTGCTGCATACTTATGAAAAAATTTCATGAATAGCTTTGATAATAGCCCACGAATTGACAAATCAAGCGGTCATTCAGGTAAACTTAACAACGTGGGGAATGCATTTTAAAAAAAAAGACAAATCTATGAAATATCAGTTACGTAAGCCTCGCCCTCGTTTTGTGAAAAAATGGAGGTAAGCGGAGATGTGCTCAGCTATTCTTTCCCGATTCAGTATATGCTACAGGAGTAACCAAGTAGAATTAAAAATATGAATAATTGCCTTTTAAGAGTCGCCAAAAAAATTGCAAAGCATGCCTCAGTACGTGCTATGCGAAAAAATGATTGATAAACAGAAGGATGGAGAGCAACTTCAACTGAATAAATTTCGTTTGGAAACTGTGTGTACTTTCCAGTACTATTCTTCAAGAGAAAAAGTATAAATCAAATTGTTTTTTGAAAAGAAGGATAGGATTTATCGGGAAATTTTATTCTTTGGAGTAGCTCAGTGTGAAAATTATTACTTCAATATTAATTATCTTGATAGGATCATTTCAGGGGTATTCTTACCTTAGGTAAAGGTTTTGCCAAGAAAAATCTGAATATCACCTATTTAGTGTTGTCATTTGAAGCGTGTCGTGTACTGGCATTGAGCTAATCTTAGAAAAAGAAAATATAAGCAGGGTAAAAGTTTAACTGTAGAAGATTTAATCAAATACGCTGCTGTGCCTTCCTAAACCAAACCAACATTTGATATATACTGCAAAAAAATTCGTATCGTTGGCGGTGATCCATTAAAAGTACACCATGGCTTGAGTCGTCAGTCGAAAAATGTTTGGGTGTAAAAACCAGGCAGTGGAATTTTGCATAAATTATTTTGCCAACATTTTAAACGCCAGATTGAAAATAAATCACTCTAGTGCAACTTGCAGCTGCGATCGGCCCGTGAATTATGAGAACCATGTCAAATTTGACATCGCAGAGTTTCATGTTTTGGAAATTATTTGCAGAATAACTATGTTTCGTGAGAAAATTCTAAATTATTTAGCGAGCTATACTCCAAAGTTCGTCATGCAATTCCCAAATGCACCAAAGCTTCATTAATTATAGGCATGTCGCACCCGATAAGCAGACAGAATTTCGTCCGTCGTATGCATAAAACAAACAAAGGATTCAATGATTAGATTTTTCCAGCATTTTGGCAATTAGAGAAAACTTCTCACATAGAATCAACACAACCTCTGCATTGCAGTTATTCTTTTAATACATAGCTGAAGAACTTTACATAATGGAAATGGATTTGATACCTGCTTCTGATTTTCTGTAAGAAAGGTTTATGCACGAATATAGTACATACAATATAGCTACGCAAAGCTGAATACAATAAAATATGCTCTAAATCTATCAGCTAATATGAACTAGCCGCCTCCACTAGCTTGATCTTTCAATAAAAAAATTGCAGTAGCTGCGTTGCGTCTGCGGCATCTTGATACTTTATCTATGCTGCCGCATCCGCTGTTCTAAACATGTAAAGTTAGCAATTTCTCAGTAGGGAGACCGTATGAATAACGAATAGACAAAGATATTGGGTATTAAGAAAACAAAAACTTTTTTCTATATCGTGCCAACTGTTGAAAATACTAAATTGGAATGTGTTAACACTAAATTAGTATGTTCAAGTCTTTTTATAACAAAGTGCATTGGGTTTTACTACATCGACTTTTATTAGCGTAAATGCGAAATAAACTAAAATGAAGCCAGAGTGAGCATGCATTCAGGGTGTTCCAATTATTCTTAATGAGCAAAATAACCGCCTTGTACAAGCATAACATGTATCACCAAGTGAAAATGTAATTACAGGAATTTTTCCCTATGAAACTCGAAATTCCAGATAACCCCATTTACGTAGTGAAAAATATATTTAATTGCTTAACATAAACGACATTTCAATAAATTTTGAAATTGAGGACGAAAACAAACTAGCGATTACTTACGTGAAACAAAATACAGCAGCATACGCACCTATGCCTATTATATCCATACTACGTATGATAAGACTCCTTCCTTGTTTATGTTATACACAATATTAAGAATAGACCGAATTCAACTTATAAAGTAGGTGTTGCCATAATATTTCCCAAATCATGATGAAAAAGCTACATGAATATCAGATTGCATGCTTCATCGACCAACAATACCAACAACAAATACTCAAGAGCAATGAGAAGTTATGTATCCAGACAAATGTTCAAACGGTCTTACAAAAATACGAAAAAAAGACACAAATGCCAGGATTACGAAGCAGAAATCATACAGGGTAACTGCTATTTTCAAGCGAGTTTAAAAAACTGCTACAATTAATCCAAGAAAAAAATTCTGAGTTTGACGATCAGGAGTATAAATACAGTATACAGACAACTTAAAATCGTTATAAATAAAAATGAAAGGGCAAACAATGTCGCAGCAACGACTAAAAAGCAATACCGCAAAAGCTACATCTCCCCTTGCTTTTTTTTGTAGGAATTGCATCCAGGATCCCAATCCTAAACTCATTTAGTTAATACACATACAGAGCATCCCATTTTATTACATTATAATACAAAGTTTAGGGATATAGATGATAGTGAAGCGATCCAGCCAAAAAACAATTTTATGATTTTACGATTATCCGATCGAAAGAAAAATCATTGCAAAAAACTACTCGGATGTGCATAAATTTTCTTAGTGCAAGGAGCCATTCCAAATGTGTTTCTGAGAGGCATCTTTCAACGAAAGATGGATCTCTCATGCACTTCGCATTTGCACGAAAGGGGATATCATTTTTGTCTGAAGAACCGCTCGGGTCTTGAGTTCTTGGCGGCATAGTACTTTTTTCTTCGAGTGCAGCATTCTCACTTCGTATGCCAGAAGAAAGAAATCGAAAATACAAATCATTTTGAAGATGGCTATTAGTAAACCTCAACACAGCTGTACAGTTTTCGAAAACTGAACTTAGATGTTCCAAGTCCGAGATGTCAATAAACGATGACTCAAAGGGTTTTACCTCCAATTCGCTTCTCTCCTCATAGAATTTGAGATTAAAAAGTGCTGCCGAAAGTGTTGTCGAAGAAGTTCTGGTGGAAGGAGTCGACATGGCAACCCTCGACACGGGTGTGCTGAACCCCGAATCTATCATTTTGTCAGTTATATATTTTGAAGAATCATCCTTTTTTCTAGAATAACCATAGTCCAACTCAGAACATCCTGGATCATTCGAGGAAGAGATTTGTGCACTGATCGTTCCATAACTGGAAACAAGGGAATCGGCGGAATTTCCAGCTGTAGATACAGTGCCGGCCTCCAGCAAGGAAAGCTTGTAACACAAAGATGGAGATTTACAAATAACTTTATCCGTACCAAGTTTTTTCTTTAAATTTGGGGGAGACGTGCCATTAGAAGAATTGCCTTGTAGCTCTTCTGCCCCATCCGTTGGTTCAACCACTTCAGCATTACACATAAGAATCTCCACAACCTTAAACCCATCCTCAGAGCCTAAGGAGTACACCTCAGCTGCTTTCAAATCACTAGGATTTTCATATACCATCAGCAAATTTCGGTGGAGATTCAGTTCACAAACGCGATCTTTGTGTTTACCTTTACGAGTAAGAAATTGCACAGAACTTCTCAGAACATGAGGAGAGGTTAGTTGCTTTGTAGAAACTTCCGAAGCGCCACAGGGATGAGCGAAATGCATCAAAGAAGAAGGAGATACAGTAGCCTGCGTCTCTGAAACTAATGCATCCGTTGTCAAAGCGGTTTGGATCATTTCCCTAATAAAGATACCCATAAAAGGAATACAGTGGGTGCATTTAAACATGCATTAAATTACAACAGCAAAAATTCAAAGCATTGAAATAATTACCGCATAGCAATAGAATATTTCAGTTTCTCGGTAAAGAGTACATTTGACAAAAGTCTAGCTATTACATATATCCTACAAAGAGATGTGTTTTACTAAGCCTTTTAAAGTAATGCATCTCAGCAATTTCCCTGTGCAATTGTATTATTCTTTGTTATGTTTCACATAATATACATAATTTGTGTATGTAAAGAGAAAAGCCCACACTTAAAGAAAGTCGTACCACTGCATTTCTACGGGAAAAGTAAAACCAAAATGGGATGCACTATCACTGTCAATACGAGAAGACAAAGGTGTATCTTCCTCATCTGTTGCATTTTGAGAAGGGTATCTAAGGATAGAAATTGGAGAACAGAGAGAAAATCGTCTCTCTAATCCTGGCATTTCCTCCCTATGAAGCGATTTATATGCAGAATCTATTCTTGGTATTTCTTCCCACCACGCGGTATCAAAAAATGCCGAGGAACCAATGGTATTGAGTTTTTTTTCTAAACTAAGTGAAGTAGGGCGATTTTCAGGGTTTGCTTGAAGAAGTTGTTGAATCAAATAGGAGATACTAGGAAACAACTGTATAAATTCCGCAGATAAAATTCCTGTACAAAAGAGGGTTTGTACATTATGAGAATAGGAATATCAGGAAAAAAAAATAAAGCACACGGTACAGAGGCTAACCGCTGAATAATAGGTATTCGCATTTTCTATGCCCCCCCAAAAAGAAGAAAAATCAACACATCCTGGATAAAAAAATCAGGAAAAGTATCGTTCCACCTAAAAAGTCCGTTCATCAATGTACTTACACCTCACACCTGTGCGTACACTTTTCCTCTTCTCTTTTTACATCCATCTTACCCATCCGAGCATTCTTAAGCACATCAATACGCTCCATAATGGTCTTAGAACGTGTATAGAGGTCCACTAAAATTAATCCCAAAGACCACATATCAACTTGTTGGTTATACACACTTCCTTCCAGCTGCTCTGGAGAAGCATACATATGCGTGCCAATTCCAGCAGTCTGATGATTGCATCCCAAAGATTCATCAGAGCCATAAAGTACGCATCGATTCTTCAAACGCAAAGAATCGTCAGCTGTAAATCCCAAGGGTACAGGTATCTCTGGAGTAAGTATTTCCTCATTTTGAAGAAGATCCGCTCTATTGCTGTTCTTTGCAAGCGACGATCGACCTCCCCCTCCAAAATTTAGAAATTTTTCCCATTTCTTACTCTTATGAACGCGTGCAGAATCCTTGGGAGAGCTCAGATGGGAGGCTCTGTCCTTACTGAGGCGTGTCTCGCCTCCTATAGTTTCCTCCTTAGTACATATGCCTCCACTCTCAGGAGAAGGATTGAAGGCAGAAGGAAGAAATGTGACTACCGTTGGACCCCCTTCCTGCGTGTCCTGCTTCGTCTGCCTCACCACAGGTATTGTTTCCCCTAAATGCATGGGCTTGGTCGAGGGAATTTTGGGGTGCAATATCCCGCCTAAGAATATTTTACTCAGAAAGTGATCCATTTTGTCATGCAACAACTGAAGAGTATTGCAAGTAGGAAACAATGGCAAGAGGTGACGTTTCAGAAACGAATGCTCAGCAGACGATGCGAGTTTCTCTCGATTGGATTTCATCTCCATTGGAGGAAGTGCATCCTGCAATTCCATCGGATGGCCACAGCTGCAGAGATCCGATCGAGTGAGGTGAGTAATTTTTTTCACACCTGAAAGTTTCTCTTGAAGGGCCAAACCAAAATCTCCAATTTTTATTATATTATCCTCGGTAAGAAATAGATTTGTGGGTTTCAAATCACGATGCATCACTCCATGACGATGTAAATGGGCAAGACCCATAATAAGCATTTCGACAATTTTCTTGAGAAATACAAAAGGCATGCATTTGAATAGATCATAAATGTGAGAAAACAAATGGAAACATCCTCATTTTTCAACGAATATGGATGAGGCGTGAAAATGCTAAGAGGAAGACAAAATCATTTGGAAAATGGCAAAACTAAAGAAACCTTTGGTAGCCTTTCGCACATTTGCAAATTTAAAAAGAAATTTCCACTCCCTACCGTATAATTTCCTATACAAATTTCATTTTCAAACCCATTAACTATCCGCGTTGCTCACATATTTCTCTACTCTTTCAAAAAAATGTCTTATCTTCCTTCTTACGCGATTTCTTTGTTCATCAGGTATCGCTGTGTTGTCAATGTATTGGCCTAAATTTTGAGGATAATATTGCATCTGAATAAAGAGATGCACTTCCACACGCGAGGAAATTGTTTTTTTAGATTTTTTCATCGATGTAGCCGCTGGAGGATGAGGAAAGAGGGAGGAAGCCCTCAATGATTCTCCCTTCGTATCCTTCTGAAGGAGAGCTACACGCGTTTGTGACTGCTGCCAAGGCAGTACCTCCTCCGCTTTTTTCTCTACCAATGGAGACAAGGTTTGTGCTGCATATTGTGCATAAGAAAGAGGGCAGCCATCAGAAGTAGAAGAGGGAATTGAGGGTTGAAAATCTTTCACATTTTTATCTCTCTCATTCTGAAAAAGGTATGGCTGTTTTTCCTTTAGAGGCTGAGCCAGTGGGAGATGAAGAGGGGAAAGAACACAAGGAGAAACATTTTCCACTTCCGCAAGACGGCCATCATGTGCAAAAACAACCTGCAGCTCGCCTTCATCAATGGAATAATTCAGAAAATGTTGATATTCTTCAGAAGATGCTACAGCAGCATCCAGAGGATACCACTTGGAGTGTTTCTAAAGAAGCATTCATGTATTATAAGGAGAGAGAGAGAGGGAGAGAAGAGAAAGAGGGAGAGAAGAGAGAGAGGGAGAGAAGAGAGAGAGGAAGAGAAGAAAGAGAGGGAGAGAGGAGAGAGAGGAAGAGAAGAGAGAGAGGGAGAGAAGAGAGAGAGAAGAGG